>JH598035.1:5784-89383 GCA_000173235.2 Hyaloperonospora arabidopsidis Emoy2
ACATCAGCTCTCGTATAGAGTATACTACTACTAGTAGTAACCACGGGGACACAATTGTCCCGACCCCAGAGGGGTGTAAGGTCTCATCGAAGAGACGACCGGGACGCCAGGTGGCAACTGTTAAGCGCCAGGCGTCCATGCAGTCACAGAGTGATAATAGTGATACACTATATACACTTGTCAACGGAGTGAATGTCCAGGTTGAGGGCAATGTTAGCCTGAAAACCCTTCCATCTTTGGGTGCTCTTTGTGAGCTAGACGAAATGTCTGATGGCGAGTTTAGCCAGGCCTTGAAGGCAGGAGATTTATCCAAATTAGTGGTCATTAGACCCGATATTGAGTTGAACTTGTCCTCATTAATGGATGAGTCGGTCCTAGGGGATACCAAGGCGGCACTCAGTGCCCGGAGTGGATCTTCGATCCTTAAAGATCCTTTGGATCCCTTCTATCCTTTGGTAAAGGAATTTCAAGATGTGGTGTGTCACAACCCACCATCTATCTTACCTCCCGATAGAGGTGTACGTCACAAAATTGACCTAGTTCCAGGAACTAAATACTTCGTAACACGGCAGTGGCCTTTACCTAAGGAACAGTGTGACGTCATTTACGATTTCTTTCGTGCTAATCACGCGGCGGGAATGGTGCGGGAGAGTAAGTCTCCCCATTCCACACCTACTTTTTGTGTCAAAAAGCCTAATACTAAGTGGCGTATTGTGCACGCTTTTAATAAGCTTAATGCTGCCACTATCCCGGCTCAGACACCAATCCCCAGAAACGATGTTCTTCAGAACAATATGGTGGGATGCACATTGTACACTGCGCTCGACTTAGTCGATGGTTGTTACCAGCTGCTCATGCAAGCAAGCGATATTCCGCTAACAGCGGTTAGTACCCCGAGCGGTATGCTCTGGGAGTGGCTCGTCATGCCACAAGGGCTGTCAAATGCCACGGCTACTTTTAACCGTCTGGTGCCGCAACTATTCAGACCTCATCGAGGCTATGCACAAACATACTTTGATGACATCTTTGTACATAGTCGTGCAACGAACGGTCAAAGTGCCGTTGCTATTGCTTTCCGAGCGAAAATCGGATACTTTAGTATGAGCTTGTAATGCCGTTCAGATACACTTTGTTAAAGCAATGCGCAAGACTTTGAAAAGTGCGAGTCATTTGCTATTCGAATTGAAGTATTTGGTAATCACATTGATCATTTACGAGCGGTGATCGAGTGCATGCACATGAATAAATTGTATGCAAATGCATTTAAGTGCATCTTTGATGCAGACGAGATTCCCTTTTTAGGGTGCTTCATTGGGAAGCGAGGCCTTCGAGCGGACCCCGCTAAGATAAGGGCCATAGTCGATTGGCCGGTTCCAGAGAACCAAAAAGATCTACGTAAGTGGCTTGGCCTTGCCAATTACCTGCTTAAGTATAGTGAGAATTACGCAGATATGGCTCGGCCATTATCCAATCTCCTTAAGAAGGATGTGGATTGGTGTTGGGTAACACCGAACATGAGGCTTTTCAAGCAGTTAGGGAAAGCCTCCTTCATGCGCCAATACTGGCTTTGCCCGATCCTGATCGGCCTTTTTTCAGCGTCGTCTGTGACGCATCTGACTTTGCCATAGGCAGTGCTCTGTTACAAACAGATGTCGATGGACGCGAACGCGTCATTGCATTCGAATCTCGACAGCTCAAAGTTGCTGAAAAGAACAATCCAGTTCATGACAAAGAGCTACTTGCTATGAAGTACGCTCTAGTCAAATTCAGAGTACGTCTGCTTGGCTCAAAGCCATTTGTGATCTATACAGATCATGCATCATTGCGCACTGCGACACAGTCGCCGCATCTCTCTCAGAGAATGGCTCGTTGGCTTTCATTCTTTGCCGAATATAACTTCGAAGTGAAGTTTAATCTAGGAAAGCAAAATGCTTTGGCTGACGCGCTATCGCGCCGACCTGACTATGAGCTTGATCAGGTCACCACGCTGTCATCGTCAGTCACTGACTTAATCCGTGCGGCTTATGCCAAGGATGAACAATGTGTAGCTTTGCTACGTGCTCTTGGGAGCGAGGAGTTTAAAGACTTGGACATAGAATTGTCGGCACGTTTACGTGCGAGGCTACATCGATATTCTATCGATAATGGCCCTGTTGTGCTATTGCACAGTTATTGAGGATAACCCTCGTATCGCTGTCCCTCATGATGAGGAGTTGAAGTATCGAATACTCTATGAGGCACATGATACCGCTTTAAGTGGTCATCTCGGTCGTGAGAAGACCTATAGCTCAGTGATCCAGGCTTATTGGTGGCCCAAACTATACAAGTAGGTGAGCATCTATGTGCGTACGTGTAAAATGTGTCAACGGGTGAAACCCTCAGCACATGCGGCAGCGCCTCTGGCTAGTCTGCCTGTACCCACCGGGTGTTGGGAGTCCATGAGTATGGACTTTGTGTTTGGCCTACCAAAAGATTCGGAAGGTAACACAGGCATTGTGGTTTTTGTAGACCGATTGAGCAAGATGGCTCATCTAGCGGCAGTGCCGGACTCTATTGATGCCGAAGGTACAGCGAAGCTGTTTATCGACCGTGTGTTTCGACAACATGGTTTGCCAGTGGCAATTGTCTCTGATAGAGATCCCCTCTTCTGGCAAGTTTTGGAAATCCATATTCAAGGTGATCGGCGCCCGTTTGGACATGTCCACAGCGGATCGTCCGCAGAACGATGGTCAAACTGAGCGTGTTAATCGCGTCATTAATGACATTTTGCGCAGTGTTTGCGCTGATACGCCTATGCGTTGGAGCTCCATGCTCCCTATTGTTGAATTTGCGTTGAACAACGCTGTTCATGCCTCGACAGGCTATACTCCGTTCTACGTAAACGGTCTCAGCCACCCTCGCGTTCTGTTGACGCTACCACTATGTGGTTCAGGGCTTGGTGGGGGAGAGGTTGCCGATCGGCTTGCTGATATCAGCCCTGCTACTGTTCAAAAACAGGTAGGCGAGTTTCTCGCGACGCGATTGGATGTCTAAAGAAATGTGCGTGACGCAATGGCTGAAAGCCAAGACCAACAAAAACAACAAGCAGATGCTAAAAACAGAGGTTGCATTAAATGTTATCAGGTCGGAGACCTAGTATTACTCGATGCCAAAAACCTACCTACAAATGTAGTGTCCGCTGTCTTCAAGACAAAGTTGTGTCCGCGCTCCATTGGACCATTAACGGTCGTTGCTAAGGAGGGACTTGCGTATACGCTCAACTTTCCACGAAAATTGCGCACACATCCTGTGTTCTACGTTGGCTTGCTTAATCCGTATCGGGATCCGTCCCACGTGAACTTGGAGGAGCTTGCGCCACGGAAGTTGTCCTTGCTATCGGTTGCTGCATCTGAATCAGGAGGTCAAGTTGGGCCTCCATCCGGGTGTGACCCGACTCCAACGCTTGAACGCGAGCTTGCGTCGCGTCGAGCGCACTCTGGGTCTTACTCAATGTCTCACGGAGACCACTCATCTCGAGAAGTACCTTCTCATGCTCCTCCTTCGGTAGAACGACCTCCACCGACGCTGCTCTATCAACAAGGGAACCACCAGTTCTATGTGGAGAGACTCCTGAAACGACGTCGTCGTCATGGCCAATACCAATATTTGGTGAAGTGGCGTGGGTACCCGGAGTCGGAGAACTTATGGGAGTATGAGATTTCCCCTCAGCAAGACGGCCCATACGCCATGGATGTTTTTGAACATCGTGGCCAGTGTCATCTTGAGACCAAGGCCGTTTCCCACCACTAGTGGTGTCGGTTGGCGGGTTGTTGGTCACAGTCTGACCAGAACTCGCGGCTACCGTAGTAGCCGAAGCATAGCGCGTGCGATTGCGCAATTGGCCTCTGGCCTTAAGCTTGGCATAGTCATACCGAAGCTTGCGTTCGAGACGCACATCGGCCACACTGACACTAGCTCTCAGAGCGTACATACTGATGAGGCGACGAGTGCGGTGAACCCAGCGAATAAACTCGTTGTCTTCTTCGTCCTTGGTTTCGCCTGCGGACAAGAGAATGGGTACGCCCTTAATCGGTGGAACCGGTGCACCACGTGCTTGCAACTCAAGGCGTGCCTTGTACTGACTTATCGTTGTCAGAGTCAGAGATGGCTCCAGGTACCTCTCACGAAGTGCCTGGCCACTTGCCCCTTCCTCGGCAGAAGCAGCTACAGGACCAAGGTCCACGTTGCCAACGATTGGCCTGTCGTTTGACGTAGACGTTCCTCCACACTGGGTGGAGTGAACACATAGTCACGCTGGTTCCTAAAGGTCGTGACCATTGGCATGGCGCCGAGCACTTTCTTCTCGTTGAAAAGCCAACTCCTGTTGCTCATCGAGCGGATTGGTAACGATTACACCATTACGTTCAGCAAACGGACCTAACGGAGTCGGAGGATGTACATCAGACATGGGTTTATCGAACATTGTCTTTGCATCACCCGCGAGACTGGTATCGCTACCATAGTCCACTGACTCCTCCATCCCGAGGTATGCGCAAAGAGCCTTTGACTCGTTAGGCGATGAGGACATTGTGCTAAAGCTTTACGTTACCGTGAGGTTGACCGTAAGCGCACTGACCTCGTTGAAGAACAAAGTTCGATTGCCGTTCGGGTAAACGGCAGTCTGGTGGGGGAGGGTGTAACGAGGTTACGCATCGAAGGATACTCGGTACCCTGTGTCTTAGACGCATGGGATGTTATCCCACTGAAAGAGATATAGAATATCTTATCGGTTTATAGGGGCTGACGGTTGTCAGCCACGAGATAGGAAAGATCTCGTCCCAAATCAAGAACTTACGAGATAGGAAAGATCTCGTAAGTTCTTGATTTGGGACATGAGTGCCTAGATTAGGTAATTTTAGGATTAAGATATTCTATAGAGTTAAACGTAAATAAAGTTCAGTTTCCCTTTTGATCTTGTCTAAGACACGTGCCTTGCGAGGCGTCTAGAGTTAGCAACATCTCCCTGAGATAGCTACTCTTGAGCACTAAGTGCTGTAGATTCACTGAATCGTTCGGTCCCCTGGAACAGGGACCTTAAGCGTTACGCTTGTTGACTCATAGAGTTTAGTTCTTTAGAACTAATAACGCTCTTTGAGCACTAAGTCTTCCTCTGACTTTAGGAGCTGTGCAGCTCCGCTACACTATCACTCTACGAAGACTAGCATGTGGAGCGAGAAGAGAAGTCATGCGTCAAACTGCATGAATGCATGGTAACAAAATGAAATGGTCTTAAAGAGGAAACAGACATGGGCCGTGCGGGAGGCTGTATAGATGTCGGTAACCACAATCGTGGATCCGCCTGAAGACGACACAGAGACGCTATCAGAAGAGTCGACAAATAGACATACCCTGACGGTCTCCAGATCAGGGCGAACGGATCGAAGACAGGAGGTGGAGATTCATTGGGATCAATATCTCCGGGTACCAAAGACTTCACCTCATTTGCTGAAGAGCCACTGAAAAACAGAGATAATATAGGGTTGCGAGGACAGAAGCAATCAATATAAGGACGATCTGATGGAAATGGTCAACCACCAGATACGCCAAGGTTCAGCATGATCAAGCGCATTCAGATCGACGATCCAATCGGAACCAGTCTCGTTATTCATGCGTAGGTAATGATCGGGTAGATCGTCACAGACGACTTGAAGCATAACTCGGGGTCGAGTCGAGGAGCAGTCCCGTTCGACGACCTTGCAGCCACAGCGTTAACTTAGAGCTCGGTTCAGAGATTTTCTACCAGGCGAAGAAAGCCACCCCGGCGTTTCCTCGTGGAAAGAGTATTCATTTGAAGCTGTGTTCATCCAAGCTAAATCGTAGGCCAAACAGGTTGAATTCAGATCAGGATGCATACCCGTCAAGACACTTGATTTCAAGATCCTATGAATACGCTCTCAAGAAGCCACAAATATTCTCGAGCGGGTATTCAAACCAGCGAATGGACCCTGATCCTTGCTGTCTTCATGGAAATGTATTTAAGCGTCACACACGAAATCTGACGAGTTGAACAAGGAGGAAGAACGCTTACCGACCGCACCTCGCCCGTGCGTTGTCTAGATTACCTTCACCCATGAAGAAAGATCCGGTAAGAACAACGCTAGAGTGCGATGGCAGAAGTGTGAAGAGTTGTACACGGCCCCGAGACTGGGGATGGAGCGACGTATGATTTCGACCCAAAAGTCACCTGCGTACGGGCGACTGGGCGGATGTGATGTGCAGCCAGCATCGAGCTGTACTATAGTGGTAAAAGGTAACTCCGCGATTTGCACGTATGATTGGTGTCGATGTGGAGTCTCGGGATCGAAGGACTTGCCACATCCCGGAGCACCGCATATGATACAGACGAAAGTCATGGAAGTCCCATAGTTGCTGATGTGGAAGACGAACGGCAAAGGTCACAGAGGCCCTCTACGAAGAAAAACGCGGAGGCGAAGAAGACGAGGAGACATAGGTAATGTGCATCTGCTTCTTGCTTCGCCGAGGTGCGAACCTCTGATCTGCTCTCTTTTTCTTCGATGGGCAAGCGAGTTGAACAGCTGTAGAAGTAGACAACGGGCAGCAACAGGAGCACCGAACACGACAGGTAAAGAAATCTTGTCAGAAGTATCCACACTCATTATAAGAGAAGACGGAGCTAATGCAGCAGAGACCTTCGAACCGTCACCAGAGGAAGCGAGGAATCGCACTCGTAGGGGCGGACACGGGAATAGAAGATCGGCGCATCCTCATCCTGGTAGGCATCGATCCAGAGGGTACGGAAGACACGGTCACCGCAGGCTTCGACTGCACTGACGGCATTGACGGCTTGGGTCGAGTATTCCCTAACGGAGCCTTGTTAACCTTGTTTTATTAACTGACGATTTACGCGATATTGTAGCTCCTTCCAGTGTCTCGGAGGTTGCAGAAGACGCAAGAAGATGCATTGGAAAAACATTCGCCAACACTAAACCAGAGGTCGGGGGTAAACAGCGGTCGACGAAACGCGGCGAAGGAAGTCGGTGATTCAGACGGCGATGCAAGAGCCGGGGGAAGCTGCAACGGCAAAACGCTCGTCGATGCCGATCCAGAAAACTGGGACAAAGAAGTAACCGACGACGATCCGGTGACTAGATTCGGCGATCTAGACGGAGATCCAGACGGCAATGCAGAAATCACAGAAAACTGCAACGGAGAGACATTCTCCAACACCAATCTAGACATCTTCGACAAATTGCCAGCGACGGAAGTCGGCAACCCAGATGAGGACATGGAACTACTAGAGTGCTGCAAGAGTGAAGCCTTCGCCGACTCCAAGTCGGATACCAGAGACGAAGCAGAGGTCGGTGGTTAGTTTGCATTCAGTGAAATAATTGAATTCAACGATAAAGCAAGCCCCAATGATGAATCACACATCGTGGGAATAGGCGTCGTTGACGAAGCGGACACCTCCTCGGCAGACGTAGCGATCGACGACGAAGAATCCATTGGACCAGAAGCGACAGAAAACGATGACAACGAAGCAGCGAGACCTCCGCCCATGACCTGATACGCTCCAGCACAGTAAACGATGTACTAGAGTAAGATGAGTCCATCAAAGCTGAACGAGCGAAGATGGGCGTAATCTGACTTGAAGCGGAAGTCGGAGGCTCAATCCTAAACGTCATAGTGTGGTATAGTAGTTCGTTAACTCTGTATTAATACAGCCCAAAACGAACGAGCACAGCAATCGCTGAGTTAGGTCGGAGAAATGGGCTAGTACGGCAGGATAAAATCCCTTCGCGGTTCGCCCCTTCAGGTTCAGTTGTGGATTTTGCCTAACGGATTCGTCGCAACTAATTCCTCCGGAAGACTGCCTGAGCTCAGCATCTTCTAAACCTAACACTCCTGTGACTTCACACCAATGGGTGGGTGCCGGCGTTTTCACGCGTTTACAGGTCACTGAGCGCATTATACGCCGACTCGAACAATTACGGTGCCATCGACTGACGCCCACCGGCTCGTCACTTATATAAGTCTTAAATTGGTTCATTCTTCTTAGGCTCACCGGCTCGTTGTCCAAGAGTTTTAAAACGTTCCCTTTAACTGAGGTTCACCGGCTCGTCGTCGACTTGGATCTTTCTCTCACTTGTAGCGAGTGTTACCCAACCCAGACCTTCCTCATCTATTGGCGCTACCAGTCAAACCTCTACAAGCTATGCCTCTCGAGGTTCGACGGCAGACATAATCTAGCCCACGCAGGGAATCATAAAAAATGTACATGTGTCTTGGACTTGGGAAAATTTTGTTCTGTGTGTTAATCATCTCTTTTTCTACTGGAGGGGAGCATATTGTGCGGTTCCCTTTTATCCCTCGGATTATCCTATACATTTGCCTAGTGAGATAAACCGTCGAGCTTCTAGCACGTTCGCTGAGTTTTTAACTCGACGAGCTTCACCTCGACGAACCTTTACTCGACGAGCTTTAACTCGACCAGCCTCACTTGACGAATATTACCTCTTTATAACCTTAAGTCGTTGGGTTTTAACTCGTCGAGACTCGCTGGCGTGCCTCTCGTGTCGGGTCCATCCCTCTCTCTCGTCGAGTTTCGACCTCTATAATCAGCCAATAGTAGAGAATACCACTTCCAAAATTCCGTACACCACAATATTCTGGGGAGTAGACGTACCAAGAGATATCACATCAGGAACAATTTCGTCGAGAATCCTACAAAGTCGCGTATTGAGATCCAAATCACAGGTGTTCATGCCAGGACCATTGACTCCGACCGCGGTAGCCACAGCATGGTGCGACGGACAACGAAGATTACTACGTCTCAAAGTACATTTTGCTGCTAAATTAGTTGCCGCTGACTGCTAAAAGTTTTTCTCGCGACTCGGAGAGCATGGCTATCACCATTGCACATAGCAAACGTCACCATCTGGAAAGGCGGTGACATCCTGAACCGTGGTGTGACGAGTCTCAGCTTCAGTCAGATTTTAAGTAAGATGATCGGTCAACCGGTCGCGATTCAGAATGATGGTCATCAGGTCAGCGAAAGACTCTTAGCTGAAGCCAGAAGGTCACCTTGGTGCTTAGCAGATTGAGCTACCGACTGCTCAAGCAAGTAAATGAAATTATGGAGGGGGTCAATTAGCTCCGTAGCATTAATGGTGAAAGCCTTTAAGACTCATACTCTCTTTCCGTTGCAGCCAGTTGGTATTTAATTTTACGGAATCAGCAATACACCTTCAATACGTCGACGTGAGGCGCTCTCTCGACGAGATGGGAAAGAGCAACACACAGAAATGCGGCATGTGAAGAGTGGTAAGCGGGAGACACGACATTTTCATTCACCAAGGTACACATATCGGTGAGAGTTTGCGCGCGAACAATTGATCGAAGAGAAAGTGTCGAGGAGGGGCGAGGTAATTCCAATGAAGCCGCGGTAATCCGAGTCAGATCAATATCACGGCGCTGCATGCAATTGTCCAGACAGGAGATGAGGCGATGAAGCCAAGATGCATACGCAGATTCCTTGGCGTGAACGCTGACGGAACGAGAGTCTTGGACGGCCCCGACCGGATTGATCACAGGTTCAACAGACTCATAGAGGGTCATAGCATTTGAAGCAGACAGATCACCGGCCAAGCTCGACGAGTCGACGAGAAAAGCGTCTAGTGGGGATGTCGATTCGGTTAGAAGAACGTTCAAGACGGTCGTCGATGTGTTTGATGAATCAATAGGCGGTGCTATGCACCCATTATCCGTGGCCGCACATGCTATTGCTGTCAGCGGTGTGGTGACGCCGGCAGATAAACTGGGTAGTAGCGAACTTTGAACACTTCTTAAAGTCTCGCTGATACCAGTGGAAGCTGGCTGTAAGTTGTTAAGGCTAGTCAACAACTCGACATCCGCTGAAATTGGCAGACTGCTAATAGAGAACAAGAACACACCAACAAGGAAAGGGCACAAGTCAGGAAAATATCAGACACAACAACATCACAGAGTCGGCCTCACCTTGTATAGGACAAGAGTCGACGAACATGAGTGGTTGCGACGATTAACGGCAAAGGTGGAATTGGGTAATTGTTGTTTGAGATACTCGCCCGTTGAGATCGATCACGACTGGGGCAGTTGTGGTGTAGGATTTCTAGCAGATAATTACTATGGGTTACATTCAGTGAGAGGGTATATCGATGAAAAACCGAGGTCGGCGAAGGCAAGGTTGGAAAATTCGGAAGTTGATGGACGCGTGTAACTACTACCCGAGGGTGACAGAAGATACGAAATGTGTTTCATTAGGTATATGTATAGGAGAAAGGGGAGCCACACAAAACGGCTCTACGATATAGCAAGAGAGGCAAGCACTTACAATGCAATTTTTTTTTCCAAGACATGGGTCACTATTCAGGTAATTCGCTGCATGGGCTAGATTATGTCTGCCGTCGAACCTCGAGAGGAATAGCTTGTAGAGGTTTGACTGGTAGCGCCAATAGATGAGGAAGGTCTGGGTTGGGTAACACTCGCTACAAGTGAGAGAAAGATCCAAGTCGACGACGAGCCGGTGAACCTCAGTTAAAGGGAACGTTTTAAAACTCTTGGACAACGAGCCGGTGAGCCTAAGAAGAATGAACCAATTTAAGACTTATATAAGTGACGAGCCGGTGGGCGTCAGTCGATGGCACCGTAATTGTTCGAGTCGGCGTATAATGCGCTCAGTGACCTGAAACGCGTGAAAACGCCGGCACCCACCCATTGGTGTGAAGTCACAGGAGTGTTAGGTTTAGAAGATGCTGAGCTCAGGCAGTCTTCCGGAGGAATTAGTTGCGACGAATCCGTTAGGCAAAATCCACAACTGAACCTGAAGGGGCGAACCGCGAAGGGATTTTATCCTGCCGTACTAGCCCATTTCTCCGACCTAACTCGGCGATTGCTGTGCTCGTGCGTTGAGGCTGTATTAATAAAGATTTGGCTAACAACTGTATTATAGAAAAAGCTGCTGTCTCAATGCTCGTCAAGGAACCATGCTCCTGCAAGTCATATTTTTTAATATTGCTCCGTAGCAACGATGGCGATGCATTTGCGAGGTTGGGGGCAGACTTGGTCCACAATTTGAAGGCGATTTTGCCGCACACTGTTTTTTTGCACTATACCCTCCTACCAAAATCGAAACGTGCGCGAGAAATAGCTCAGGCTTCTTTAGATGCGTGCGACAGGACACTGGATGATCGCGAAGCCATTTTTGAAACTACAAACGAACTCTGGCGCTTCATAGTGTCGATCACATTTTGCGCAGTATGATTGAAGCAGCTATGACGGATCGAGGATCCAGTAATGTCAGCGGAGAGCCATCATGCGACTGCTGAATCCGGTCTGCGTACAGAGCTCTTTCGCTCTCGAAATTATACATACCTACCCGGTGGCGGTAGCCGGGAATACGCGCTAGCAAGGGTGTACTCAGCATTAGCAGATGAGCTTCTAAAGAACACAGACTTCCTTCGACTGATGCTGCACGATTTGCCGATTTTTCCAAAGGACTGTTTCAACTATACTTCGATGGAGTTTCACGAGATTAACTCGGTCCATGTGGCTAAGGATCCGTCATCGTCCTTGTTTAGCTACAGACATGCCGGTACAATTGTTTGGTTGGCTAGTACGTTACTTGGAACGAAGACGACAACGAACGACTCGGCCGAATATAATGCCTAATCAATGGACTGCGTCAGAAAGTGTATTAAGCTGCTGCATCTCATTGAGACTAGTGTACAGGTACTTGATTAGCTCCGAATGTAGCGATTGCCTCGCAAGCCACACATCACCTCACTGTATCGCAAAGCGCGTCCACTTGCTGATGATGTCTCAGTCGCCAGCTGGGCTCATCACTATCGGGAATATAATTCGATGGCAGACCCAGCAAACAAAGCGAGGATACCAAGTAATCGCTCCAAGTTCACACACAACCGACCGGGACATTGCGCTGAACATCTAGAAACACATCCGGCATGACGTCAACCATTGGCTCGATACATCAACCAAAGTCGAGAGTGTACGTAATCTACACAACTTGCGGAACGCCCATAGAAGGGCAATGATAGCATGGCAACTGCTGACCGGGAGAGCTGCTCGTCACGCTGTCGCAATCTCAGCTACAATAGATAACAACCTCATATAATTCATGCTCTCTGGATAGGTTATTGCTGGTAGATAAAGCTCTTTAATATACCCCACTTTCAGTAACAACATCTTGAAGTACGTCAGCGTGCCACTACGCGTATCTTTAGGCCACTCGTACTAAATATAGGAGAATTAAAGGTATACACCTACCTTTTGGTACGTACACACCCATTCAAACTGTTTAAATTAATAATTTACACAAATCATAACTTAAATGCATAAAGTGACAAAGTCATTACATCCTAAGGTAAAGTGGCAGTGGGATCTTAGTTCAGATGAAGGATGTAGCCAGAAGATTGCACTGTCCAAACAGCGAAATTCGTAATCGGCTTTGCTTTGCCTTAAGAGGCTGTATACGCGTCGCTGGCGGGCGTTAAAACAGTAATGATCGCTCATGCAATTAATGAAGGGTGTACATTGATTACAAGTTGCTCAAAGAAGTGACACACAGGTGAGACTAGGAAAGTTTGGTGGGTTTGCGCTCATGCTGGTCAGTACAAGTACCGACATAACTACTTCAAAGGAAGTGTCGCGCAAGCATCGCAGTTCAATACGCAGTTCCAAGTGTTCACTTACCTCACAGTAAAATTAATATAGTGTCTGACGATCATGGCAATGGCACACTGTCTGATGCTAGCAAGCGTGCTACTGTGGCAGTTCACTAGTGGTCTGTTGTTGGTTAAGCGGCGTGCACGACCAAAGCGGAGAAAAGAAACCTCTGCCTATCCCGTCGCGATCCATGTGCTTTTGAGCCTTCTTTGTCTGATACTGACTCTGCCCAGGAGCTGATGCTGTGCCAGTTTTACCAGGACGTGGTTGAGGTCGTGATCATGGACATTCCACAGTCGAATCTTCATTATCTTTTTTAAGTGAAGAATATCTTAGTAGCGATTAACGTCCCCATATGTAACCTGGTCGCTCTCGTTATATCTGTCAACATGGTATATAAAGTGCTATATGCTCGGATCGTGTCAGTGATAGATCAGTATGCCATCACGATCTATTGTATGCGACCTAATTAATCCCACTGGACCAGTGGCTGTTGAGGGTACTAATGAATATAGAGTGAGCGCTAATAATGCATGCTTAGACAGCCCGCTGACCGTAGCAGTCTCGAACCGGAGTATTTGCTAAGTCGACAATTTATAGTCTGGTTGTTAGCCAGCTTTAAAGCATGCAAGAGAAGTCATCTCCGAGATCGCACAATTGTACAGCTTAATCTATGATACTTCTTTCCCTTATGTATTTGATCGTTTGGTACATAGGCGCCGCTGATCAATTTAAACATTTCGACTGGGTGTGTACGCATCAAAGGGTGGGTGTGTACCTATAACTCTCCTAAATATAAAACGTTCAAAACGTTCACTGCTATCGATTTTTACTAAAGTTTTCAATTACTTGTCGTCGGACGAGGAGCCATACCGAAAATATTTATTGCGAGCCCGAAGGGTGAAGCTATTAGCGACTGTGCGCAAGCTGAATGCCAAACTGTTTAAATCGTGCTTATCTGTGTGTGTGTGTCTGTCTGTAAATAACGCGGCTAGGTGTACCTTACCCATACTAAGTGCGATCAAGCCTGTCCCTTCTCATATGTATATAGGTACATTCAAGGTCACTCTTTGGCTCGGTCACTATTGTGACGCACGCACGTGATTGGCTTGAAAATGGTCAAAGGTGAATATGATCACATAAGCAAATGCTGGACGCTCATAAGCAAAGCCTGATCGCATTGCCCAAGTATACTGTACTGGGTTAATACAGACATTAATAGCATCATACTAATTCTTCAGTGACTGCAGTTGTATAGTGTTTTGCAACTTGATTCAGTTCTCCGAACTGGATTACTTATATCAAAGGGCGAGCTCCGGAGCGCGCTCCCCTATCATATATCGTCGACCGCATTACCGAGCAGGATCATCCTTTGTCTACCTTCTCTAGCATTCGCCTCTTTAGAACATTAACAACATCAACAAGTATCATTAACACACAAAGATTTATCAGCACTTTAGTATTTAGCTCACAAAAACAACACAACCTATTCCCTAGCCGCTAACTACCAGAAATGGAACGTGAATATGCAGAACCTAATTATTTTTCTTGGACTGTATTACTCATACTATGGGGCGAGCACCTGAGCTTGCTCCCCTATCCTAAATACAAATTCTATTCACATCATACCGGGATCTCCACAATTAATACTCAGCATAACCTTTATGCTCTTGCAGCATAATCGTTATGATTCCCGTCGCAAAAGCTAAGTTCGTGTTGGGAGTTTTTGACATATGGAGTGGTACACATTATCGCTACATCGAAATAAAACCGTGCTCCAGTATCCCGTCTACACGCTTTTTCTCTGTCAAAGTCGCCATCAAACCCGAAAGAGAAGAACACAGTTGCGATTCAAAGCGGAAGAAGAAAGAAGGAGTCAGCTTGGCACAAGTTTATGACAATGCAGGACGAGAAGGAGTACGTGTTTGTGCTGAAGCAGAAGAGGAGTGACGTGCAAGCGTGTCATGTCGCAGAGGAGATAATCAAATCTGCGGGAGAGGCGACGTCGACCGCCACGTCTCCTTGCGAGAGTGCGACGTTTGGCGACTCGGACGACAGCGTTGAGCTGGAAGAGTCGGTGGAGCTGGACTCGATGCCAGTAGCGCTGCCGTTTCTGCCAGCGATGGACGCCTCGACACAGATCACGGTCTATGATGGCTACAGTGAAGCCATTATGGATGCCCAACACGCTCTGGACTCGCGTCTGTTGGCGTACTCACAGTACCAGCAAATGGTGAGTCGATGAGTAGAAAGAAGGGGGGGGTATTTGTGAAGCAAAAGCTGCAAAAGTAACGAGAATGTTTTATTTCTGTTTTGTTCTGCTCTGTTCTAGGCCCGACCGAAGGAGGTGTTGCTGACGCCGAGACGGTCCAAGACGGAGCAGTTTGTGATGACGGCGCGACCTGCTGTGGTCGATCGCCCTGTGACTGTTTGCATGGGCTGGCAGCGTGTCTCCAACATCGACTCGAGCAGTCGCGACCTGCTGCGTGCGCTGGAAGAGGACGGCGTGTCGTACGAGCCGCATGACACAGCCTACAGCGTTAAATATCTGGCCCCGGTGCTGCCATTCGGCGACTGTCTCTTCTTGTCGATGGAGCAGTTGCTTTTATACACGGAAGAGTGTGAGCCTCTCTCGCCAGAAGGGATTCGCCGAGTGGCTACGAAGTTCTTCCTTGCTCACTACGATTCTAGCACCTCGGAAGAGCAGCAGAAGATCAACAAAGCCATCCAGAATCTGTACTACCCGACGTTGAAAGGTGGGTGGGGCGTGAGTCCAGTGCAGACGCGACGGTTTGTCGCGCGTCGGAGTGATAAGAAGATGCTGCTGGACAAATGTGCTGAGCTGCAGACGAGGGGCTACTCGTGGGGAAAAGCTGCAGAAGCTGTGTACACGTCGTACGCACAGCCGATCGTAGACGCGCACTCTTACTGCGACTACATGACGGTGGGCCGGGGTGAAAATACGCATTTCCTCGTTGGTCTAAACTACACCGACCGTGGGCTTATTTCTGTGGACAATGACCCTGACAATTCGCGCGTAGCATGGGGTGACGATTTCGTACTGGAGGCACTGGCGACGGCGTATCAGCGTGACATCTTCGTCGTACTAGTAGGATGTGGCAAGATGTTTTTCCTACCCCACCGCCCCCGCGGCGAGGTCGGCCTGCAGCAAAGCACGATCTGTCATTCGAAGGGCCATGCACCGTGGTTTTTGCTCATGCGATTAACAGGCAGCGACCGAGGCGGTGACCACTACGAGCCAATGTTGTGCGAGCGGCTGCGCGGTGACGGATCACCAGAGTTTGGCTCTATTGGGGACTGATCGTATGTGATCAGAGGAAGTGTCATTGGATGTTGAAGACGCCGAGACTTTCATGCATACGTAATAGTACTCGAAGTAACTCGATAATATTAACCACCGTGTATCACCCGTCGGCGTTTGTCACATATCGGTCAGTGGATGAGTCCAAGAGATAGGCGAAATGCGAACAGGCGGAGTGCGAACAGGCGTCTCATCAGCCACTGGCAGCAACACTCGTTACGGTATTGATACCTGTGTGTGGCCTCACCATTTCATTCAACAGAATTAAACGTAGCAATACGACCGCAGCGCGTAGCGACACAAATTCACTTTCTGCAGACCATCTTATGCACCGGGGCCTCCCATCCTTCAGAGTACCAATAACTGCCTTGCCAGAGCGAAGAGCAGCCACTTTACCACCCTCAACTAGTCCAGCAAGTGAGACACACAAGCGTCATCTTCCATCTGATCTGCCGCCTGTGTAATCAAGGACAGCACCTAGTTTCCCATAGTCTCCAGGCTCTTCTCCCACTTGTCCAGGTTGCCTGGTAGCTTCGACCACTCGTCAAACTCATCATCGAAGAGCGACGGAATGGACGTCGACACCGACGTCGAGCTGGAAGCTGCAACAGCAAAGAGTACCCCAACAATAACCCAAAGAACACGTGAGTTATGACTCCCAACTGTCCACACTCGACCACCACATAGTGAACGTACCGACAACAGTCTCCTCCACCTCCTTCTTCTTCGAGGATGGCTTCAGCTTAAACAACATGATGAGTGTCGTGTATGCACCCAAAGTCGCCAGCACGATCTGTAACGCAATGTATAGAAAAAGACTGTCAATAACCAATAACAGTTACCCGCATATAACTAACAAGAGGGATTCAAAGACGTACGTGGTAATCTTTCGGCAGGTAGTGGCGGACCTTGGCCTCCAGACTTCCCTCAGGAGGGGCAGGGCCTTGACTCATCAGACGAGACGGCGCGGGCGCACGACGGCCCGCTGGAGTCGTCACGGTCACTACTTTCTTCACGAGGCTCAGCATCTTGTCTTTTACGGTGTATTACTGGAAGGGGGTACGAAGGGGGTACGAAAATGAAACGAGAGGTCGAAAACAATGGTATGGTGCAAACGTGTGTGATTGGCGGAAAGCATCATCGTACCTAAACGGACGATCACAGTGTCGCTTTCTGATCTCATTAATTTAGACTACCTATCCTATGCTAATTGGCACCACGTGCGTCAGCTTCATCATCCCAAGCATCTGTAACCTTTAAGGACGACTGAGTCTCGTAGATCTGACGCTGCCAATGGCCCAAATTAGCGTCCAACTGCTCCACACAGTGATGCAATCGTGCACTTGGCAGCAGACTTAGCGAGAGAATGAGCGGTCGAACAATGCCAATGATAAATCCCGCTTGCATCTTCTCCAGTGGAATCGGCTGCTTGCGATCGTAGCCGATACTCACGGGTAGCAAGAGTTCACGCTCCTTGTCGCCTTGCTGGTAGAATTCCTGTTTAATACGATCAGCCCAGACGAGGTAAATGTGCAATGGCTTGGTCGGGTTGGACACATCTGCAGTGTGCAGCGCCATTTGCAGCACCAGTCGCTCATCATTCGGATCTGCGTAATTCCAGCCTTCTCTTGTTGATCTGCATCAAGGTAGAAGGTAGCAGCTGTCAGAATTGGTGCTAGCTATGCAGCAAGGCGTAACATATAGAGACGCCGTACCTTTTCACGAGGTTGTCCAGCTTGCCCAGGCACGCAGAGTGCACGCTGTTGTCGGTCGCCAATACCATGTCGGTGATCACGCTGCGAGTCTAAGGTGAACAAAAAGCACATCGGTCAGATCTCTGTGGCTGTTTCAGTGGTATCCAGTACTTCCAGTACCTCTCGCTGCTCGGTCTTCGTAAGACCCTGGAGGATGTTGCATCGGGGGTCCTTCATCAATTGGAAGGCCAATGCACAGTGCATGTGCTCAAGTGGAGAGCTGTACACGTATCGGGAAGCCACGTCGTCGTTGATGGCGATATGAAAATTGTTGCTGTAGCTTGTGTGACCCTGATCATACCAGTCAAGCACTCGGACATGTCAGACAATGGGGAACCATCAACGAGCATACTCAAGACGTGCAGCACTCACGACGTCGTGTATAATGGCTGCTAGAAGTGCCGTACACTTGGTGCGTTCAGTCAACAAGCTGCCCAAGTTTCCTACGGTCAGAAAATGGTGCAGCGTTTGGGCGACGTCTGCGGCATGCTCGGCTGCAATCAAAAGATGACAGCAAGAACAATGTACTGTTAGCGCGAGGCAAGAAGAAGAGCTTGCAAGGACTGTACCGTTGTGATACGGGTGGCCGTAATATCTGCGCTGCACACTGGAATGAATCATGATGGAGTACATGGTGAGCAGCTAAGGATGCAAGCAAAAGATACCGACTGAGGAACTTACTGCTGCAAGAATGATGTCACGCGCGCTTTTGAGGTCTTAAAATGACGGCAGAAATCGTATTTCTCTAGTAATGCACTACCGACGATGCACAATGCCTGGCCTGGAACAGCCGCCGTGATCTAGTCAAATGAAAAAAATCATCAGAGAAACCGACATGGGAGACAAGCTTTGCCATCAGCATCGTACCGCAAAGACGTCAAAGTCCCAGGAGTCAACCTTGGCAATCGCATGCTCAACAGCACGCACAGTGGATGGATTTGTGAGTTCCGGACACTCTTCAATCGAAAACAGACGACATGCGTGATTCTCCGGCTTTGTTATCTGCGCCAGTACGTTGCTCCAGCAGCGGGCAGCGATTCCGTTGTCATCGCCCAAACTCTTGATGCGTTTTGCACTGTCGCCACACTCAGTCTGATACATTGCCAACAAACAGCGACGCAGCATGCTCGTTCGATGCAGTGCCGTGCGGAATGTCTTGACGCCCTCGGATTCGTGCAGAAAGTGTTGGATAAAGAAGTTTTGCATGCTGTCGTCAAACACGTGCGCGTGGGCATCAAAGAGCGTTTGCACTGTGTTCTTGACGCTCCGCTTGCCCCACGTCAAGGTCATGGTTTCCAGGGCCCGGATGAAGCCATGCAAAATCTGATCCAGCTCCTTGCGCTGCACCTCAGCCTCGCCGCGTTCATTGGCACCGGCATGCTGCTGCAGTTTACGGAGCAGAGCGACCGCGTACATAATGGACCCGTCGTTCGTGTCCCGTGACGTTTCGGAAAGGGTTGTCGCACATCCTGGTAGAGCACGACTGCTGTCACTTGGCCGTTCCAGCGCGTTACTCTCGTCGTCTTGACTGAACCCATCATCGTCGTCTTCAACAGTAACTGTGACAGCCTCAGTCTCGACAGCTCCTGTCTCTGGAGGCACAACAAGTCCACTCTCAGCCGCCGACGTGTCCATAACACGCAGAGACGCCTGCAAGATACTTCTCGTCATAGCCAATAGACGCAGCGGAGCCATGCGGAGGCGACGAGCCGAAGGCAGGACGTACGGTCCACTCGACTGCTCCTTTCGTGCTCCAGTCTCGTCATGCTGAGCCGAACACGGCAACGGCGACGATACGGCAGCAGAAAAGCCGAGCAAGTCGGCGTCGAAACCGCCAGTCGTTGCAACTGGAGATTGGGCACTGGCATTGCTGCTATTTCTGCTGCTATTGGTGCTGTTGCTGCTATTGCTCCCCATCCGACGTCGGGCCAGTGCGGCCATTGAGTGCAGCAGCGTCTGGCGCTTGTGTTCCTTGGCTGGAGTTTCCATAGCAGCAGAAGCAGGAGCAGGAGCGAGCCAAGAGAGCCTCTGATCGTGTTTGGGGCTGCTAAACTTGAACGTCCGCCTCGTCGTCTGCTCGCGTGCGTTACTCGTCGCCGTCTTGGGCTCGTGCGTGGGTCGGGTCAAGCTGCAACCGCCACCAAGCGCCAGTCGCTCGACAGACGGAATGGGAGGCAGAGCGACGCGCGTCGTCGCGCTGAGGTTCCGCTCGCCGTCGTCGTCGTCCTCCCGCGGTGGCGCGAGGCGCGGCGACAGACTCGTCGTGTTGCTCCCTGTCTATTTATAACTGGGAAGAGCGAGAGCGAAAACAAGCACAAAGGGGCAGCCAGGAAGCATAACGGCTTTCGCGTTGCTTGCAGCAACCGGTCGCATGTGTTCGCCGCCATTTCAGCCGCGATTTTGACGTTCCCAGCAAGTTCTGCTGCCTGTCTGTCGGTCGAGAAGTCTGCCGGTCGGTCTAGAAGTCTGTCGGTCGGTCGGTTGGTTTGATTGCGGTGAAGGGCGACTGCCGACGGAAATCAGCTCTGGAGTCTGGCTGTGGGCTTGACTGCAAGGGTGGACTGCAGAAGGCATTGAGTACTCCTCTACGGTTGTACAGACTTGAAGTGTGATGTGTACATGTCAGGATCAGTGTTCTATTGATCGAGGTGTGTGAGTACTTTTACCTGGAGGTACATTGAGAGAGAGAGATGGAGAGACAGTAGTAGGTTACCAACTACGTCCAAGACATGGACAATATGACGCGTCTGGGAGGAAGGAGCGCGAGCATGAAGCAGTAATCGGTAATCCTTTATTTTCGAATAATGAAGCGTCAGAGACGAAGCAGTCACAGCCAGCGAGCAGCGGTGTCGACTCTGCTCTCACTCAACGGTTTCGCAATGGACATGACATGACGTCACCGTTCAGAACGGGAAGTCCGCCGCGCTCACTGACAAGTCGGTCCCCTTGTCTCCGCAATCCTGAAACTGTGTCAACATTTCGTCGTCCTAAGCGTGGTGGGCAGCCTTGGCGCGAAGAGCAGCATAGTACGCTTTCATCTCCTCGCGCTTCATCAAAGCGCGACGGTGCGTGCCTAGCTGTAAGACGATGCCCATAACGATTGGAACAACCACAGAGCACAAGTGTTAGCACCACCACCACCGTCTCGTTTCTTCTTTCCTGCTGCTTGTTGACACAATCTGATGCTGCATAATCATCCGTCTATAGACAGTCGAAGTCTCTGCTTTTGTGTACGTACGCGCTTCTTCGAGAACTTGTAGATACGCTTCTCAGCCGACGAGCCGCCACTCTTGATCATATCAAGGATGCGCTTCTCGTACGGCATGAGGCCGACGACCTCGCGCACGATCTCGCGCACGAGTTTAGTCTTCTTGCCGGCGCGCTAAGTAACACAAGGACCAATCACATCAAGCACGGACTTTCGTTAGTACATTGCGATTGCATCAATGGCTTATTACTAAATAAATACAATCGTCCGACTGCTGACATTTTGTAGCCATGTCGTTGCTTAGCTGGGGGCCACCAATCGCTTCACATGGAATGAAAAAAGCAGAAAACTAAGCGTAAAGTGCCACTTACTCCCTTACGAGAAGCAGGGCGAGGAGCCACTAGCTTCTTGTTGACAGGGTACCCCTTGTTCAGGCCCACGGCGATTCCTGTAGAAGACATGGGGATGATATTGCTTCCGAAAAGACTTAAAGAACCGAACTAAGTGCTAGCTCGGCATGCACGCATCCGCTCGTCCATTGGGTGGTCGCCGCGCTGAGCGTCCGACAAAGTACGAATTGGGCGGTTCATCTGACCGGTCCGAAATCGTGGACCGTCCATACTCGACATGACAATCTGATACGAGCAAAAACGCTTGCATTGAAAGTGAAAGTTGTTGTTTTCTTGCGCTTAAAATATGAGCACGTATTTTTGAAACGTGAGGTTTTTTTGGAGCACGATCACTTTGATAGCGTCGTTTTAGAACTAGAGACCGTAAAATTAGAAGTGTACCAAGCACTCGTAATGTGGGGTCTTCATTGGCGGCGGCATCGGTAGATCTGACATGATCGTTACCGTCTAAATTCGAATCTATTTCCAAAAACACAGTTTTTCGTGATTGGGCAAACCGACCGTCGCATGACATCATAAAGGTGCTCTACCTGACGTGCGCCCTGCCAATCTTTTGCCAGGTGACCTTACTACCTACTGGTCGCCTGGTCGCTCAACACGAGCCAAAGCCTCTCTCCAGCTCATAAATGGCTTTTGACCACCTCGCGGTCATCCCGCATTTGCAGTTTCGCCACCAACAGCCGATCAGCACGGCATTCACCCTCTCCCTCCCTCTCTTTATCTCTCTCATTCTCTCGCCAGTGTCGTCGCTCCTCAGCTCCCACGATGGCGATTCTCAACCCGGACTCGGAGTCCCCTACCAAACAAGTAGCAGACAGTGAAGCCAAGCAGCGCCAACTCGCGGAAGCGGGCTACAAGCACGTCGAGGGCTGTCCCGCCCCGCTGCCATTAGAGCTGCCGCACTTTTCGCTGCGGGATCTTCGGGCCGCTACGCCCGAGCACTGTTTCGAGCGCTCGTTCGTAACGTCCATGTACCACTTGGTGAAGAACTTGCTCTACTGCGGCGCGCTCTTGTACGTAGCCACTCGCTTGGACGACCTTGGAGCCATTGCGTACCTGCTCTGGCCAGTCTATTGGTTCTTCCAAGGTAGTTACCTCACGGGGGTTTGGGTTATTGCCCACGAATGTGGCCACCAATCATTTTGCTCGAGTGAAACCGTCAACAATTTGATTGGACTCGTGCTCCACTCGGCGCTGCTCGTGCCGTACCACAGCTGGCGCATTTCGCACCGCAAACACCACTCCAATACTGGCAGCTGCGAGAATGACGAGGTCTTTGTCCCCGTGACGCGCTCGGCCATCAAGAGCTCGTGGAACGAAGTGCTGGAAGATTCGCCGCTGTACCAGCTCTACCGCATCGCGTTCATGCTCGTGGTGGGGTGGATGCCGGGGTACCTCTGTTTCAATGCAACGGGACCGAGCAAATACTGGGGCAAGGCACGTAGCCACTTTAACCCGTTCTCGACGCTCTACGCTGACCGCGAGCGGTGGTTGATCGTGCTCAGCGACGTCTCCCTCGTGCTCGTGCTCGCTGGACTTGCTGGGCTCGTACACACGTTGTCGCTCTACACGATGGTCAAGCTCTACTTTGCGCCCTACTTAATCGTGAATGTCTACCTCGTGCTCATCACGTTCCTGCAGCACACGGACACGTACATCCCGCACTTTCGCGAGGGCGAGTGGACCTGGCTGCGCGGTGCCTTGTGCACTGTCGATCGCTCGTTTGGCCCGTATTTGGACTCGGTGCTCCATCATATTGTGGACACGCACGTGGTCCACCACATCTTTTCCAAGATGCCGTTCTATCATTGCGAGGAGGCCACGAAGGCCATAAAGCCTCTGCTGGGCAAGTTCTATCTGAAAGATACGACACCTTTCCCGCTGGCGATGTGGAGGTCATACAAACACTGCAAGTTTGTCGAGGACGATGGCAAGATTGTCTTTTACAAGAATAAGCTCTAAGGCCTCGTGACGTATCGTATTGGAAGTAGGCGGTGGTGGTTGCACGTCGTAACAAGAAGTACATAAGCTCAAGTGCCAACTTGATGAATTTTGTTTCTGTTAACACTGACCTGTAAGTGTACTGTACGTTCATACATGGCTGCACACTGTCACTGTGCGCAAGGTGATTGTCCAGTTTTAAAGGCAGATACTAAACGGCTGGGTTCATTTTTATCCGGCTGGGTCATTCTTTTAGGTATAGGGTTAAAAAAACAGTTGCTCAAAAGTCATGTTGTTATAACGTCAAATGACCTATTTTTTCCAGAAGGTTATTTTTGGTAAATCCCTCTCCAAAAGAAGCACACCCGCGATAGATCCCGCGTTCGCCACGATGTACGTTTACCTCCTGTTGCATGGTTTATTGGTGTTCTAGTCTATGAGCCAACTCCAGGCTCTAGCAGAAGCTCCCTGCGAGATCGCAAACCCCAAAGTTATCATATTTGCGACTCAACTGCTATCACTAATCTCCACGTCTAATATTACATAGTATTTTCCGATTGTAGAACCGACTGCGGCAATTCCAACGGAGTATAATCTCGGTAAGATTTATTGTATTACATAGCATATCTAAGAGCACGCCACCGACAACTCTTTTAGGCGAGAGAGACTGCCCCACCATGCACGATGGCACCGACTGTAACGGGGCACCGGTCGCTTGTACTGTCACAGTACAAGCTACTCACACTGAACACAGAGTAAGGTGGTGTCTCGAGACTTCACGTCCACGCGTCGTGCAGAGGAAGGTTTCAACACGAGAAAAGGGTAAAAAGTAGAATTGTATTTAGTATAGTTAATCTCCTGTCAATAAATCCTATTTAGTCTTCATTTAACTATATCTAAATACAAACATGTATTGTAACTATCTGCTCACCACTCATTGCGTTCTTCTATCGTGGCTCGGCTTTATTGGTTGATATCGTTAATCTATATCAACCAATGAGCAGTGTATTACTTCTGCAACACAATATCACTTATTTAGCCAATATTGTGAGAATATTCTGTTTGTCCTAACAGAATATTCGTACTTGATATTTACCTTGTGTAAACTATCATGTAACGGAGGCACCCCGTTACATCACCCCCCTTAACCATCAGTCACATTAGTGACTGATTGATGAATGAGTGACTCCTATGGGTGACTCTGGGAAAGGGAAGCACTTGTTGGTCAATTCCAACCATTCCTTCGTTCCCCCGCAATGTTAACAAGTCCATGTGGTGTGCAGCAAAAGCAGCTGAAAACGCAGCGATGAGACTACGATCCGCTGCGGCGGATGAGGCAAAGGTCGTGAACGCAGCAGGCGACAACTTGCCTGCTGCTTCTTCTGGTGCAGGCTCACGCGGTGACGCGCCGCGTGGCCTCGAAGATTACGACCTCGAGCTGATATACTCTGGCGAGTCGGATGGCGACACCGACTCGACGAAGGCTACCACGAAGGCAGAGCCGAAAGCGGCGACGACAGAGCCGAGCAAGTTGGTCTCGCAAAGCGCCATGAGCCTCGCTGAGCGTCGTGACATCTTCGGGTCGTTCGACGAGTCCGACGCTCCGTCTCCAAGGCGGAGTCGTTCGCTTGAGAGCAATCAAGGCGGTGGCAAGAGCCAGTCGAACTATGATGACCGTGACGCAGTAATGCGTCACAGTCAAGACAACCGTGCTGGACGTAGTATCGGTAACTCTATTGACACCACGCAGGAAGCCATAGATCGCGACGTACTACGCGTTTCTCCAGAGAAGAAAGCGTGGTTGCCTCCTCAGAGAGTGTTGGATCGCTTGTCCGACACGGTAAGCGATCGTTATCGAATAAGGCTTTTCGATTTATCAAGGCTATATGGACTTGATTCTAGTGCGACTGACTTCACTCTGAGAATGAGTTCTACATCAATGCATTCTTCAAACATCAATGGTACAGCAGGAACCATAAATGCGATGGCGCTGATCCAGGCATGGAGCGCATTCATCGTTGATGAGATTGGGCGCGATGCCTGGCTTGACAAGCTGACTCTATCTCGTAGTGATTCGAGAAGCCGACTGCTAACTGTGCACATTACAAAATGCATCGCTTATCGAGAGAGGCCGGGTTACCATGCCTCTCCTGGGGTGATGCGTGCCAATGTTGTGTGAACAACTTGACACGAGCTCCGAAAGAAGCTTATTCAATGACCGATCCCTGGTGGAGGGCTCGCGTCTCGTTGGAGATGTACGAGGGAATAGCCAATTTGCAATACATCTACAAACGAGCTGGGCGTTCGTTCTCCGATGGACCTTCTTCGGCATCGAATGTGCCTTGTCATACTGCTCGACAAGGCCCAACACGTCCACCATCAGTTGCGAGCAAGGTTCGCCGAGGGCGGATAGCCGTGCCACCGGACAAGATAACTCGTCCGACGTCCTTTCACATCGCGGTGGTTCAACAGTCGTTCCACGAGGAAGCGTTGACCACGGCGAGTATAACCAATGGATGAGGTGGAGGAGGGAACACATCCTCCGATGGATTCGCGGGGCCAACATGATGCTGTGAGTCAGCTCTACCGCGTAACGTGTGAGTTGCGCGAGGACGTCGAACACGAGAGAGGCAGGCGTCTGGATTTGCTTGGCAATGTGAACCGTCTGAGCTCAGATAGGGAAAAGGACAGGGAAGAGTATGCCTTTGCCCAGCTGGCGAATGAGCGGGAACAGCTTTCTCTCCGCGACGAGCTGATGGAAGCTCGTCAGGATATATCTCGGCTTTGCGGGGAGATATCCGAACTTCAGACGCGAGTTGAGAGCCAGAATCATGAGCACAAGTATCTGTTGGAGATGCTTTGAGCGCAAGGGCTTCCTTCACCAGAAGAAGCCCCTCAATGATAGTAAGGCCTAAAGCGACCGACGTAGAACGTACGATGCGTGCGCATCTTACGTGGCAGCTCAATACGCGTTGCCTAGGCGGCGCAGTACACGAAATGGACCGATGACTTGGGTAGTAACTTGTTACTTCCCACATTAGGCACTATGTGTCATGCTAAATTTACCGTAGATAGATGGACTAAGTCGCCTCTATTGAATAAAAGAACATTTGGCCTTCCATTCTTGTCAGCGTTTCGTTTCTGTCGATCCATCGCCTCTGCGATAGAGTCTTGTACGAAACGGACAACCGTTTCGCGAGACAGTATGAATTCATCTGCTGACTCGCTGTCTTTATCTGCAGTGATCTTGGCGCGTACTGTAGCAAGATCACTTGTCGCCTCTGTGAGTGTGTCTTTGGACGCACTAGGCTTGATGCTGATTTGATCAGTATCGTGGACAGTAAGAGCATCTTCGCTCTTACTTTCGTCTTCTTCACCAAAGCCGATGGGATTGATATCGGCGTCGAACGTGGTGATCGCATTGTCAGCACGTGATGAGTGAGAGCCGGATTGACGGCCGCTCGAAATGAGCCCCCTTAAACGAGAATAACACTCTATAAAGTTGGGAAGACGCGGATGGCGTAAGCCATTCACGAAGAACGGCGTGTGCTTCGTCGACGCATAGACTGAATTGTTGATGGCGAACTCCACCATCGGCAGGAATTCGCTCCAATTCGTAAAGGAATGGACGTATCCCCGAAGGATCTCCTCGAGGACACGATTGGCACGTTCGGTCTGACCATCTATTTCAGGATGGTCAGATGTGGACATCTTTAAGCGCGTTCCGAGTATTTTGAACAAGAAACGCCAGAACTCAGCTGTGAACCGCGGGTCCCGATCGGACAAGAGTTCACGAGGCAACCTATGAAGGCGAAAGACCGTTTCGATAAAGACACGGGCACAAGCCGATGCGTTGATTGATTCGGGTACAGCAACTAGATGTACCATCTTGCTAAACCTGTAAACGAACACAAGAATACCAGTATTCTTTTTTTGTGAGAGTCTGCAGGGAATCCAAAGACAAAATCCAGTGAGACGGATTCCCAGCACTCGGCCAGGACGGGCAGAGCCTGCAACGAGGCTAAAAGGGAAGGACTAGAATTCACCCGTTGACAGACATCACAGGCCCGAACGTACTTGCGCACGAACTGATACTGGCGGGGCCAGTAAAAGTCGCGGCTCATTGTGAAATATGTTTTCTCACGACCACGATTTCCACCAACAGGTACGCCGTGGTACTCATACATGATACGCAATCGCAAATCATCATGATCTGGTACGACGACACGAGGCGTGTCACCGGCAACAGCCGAATATTAAAGTAAGCCGTTGCGAAATGTATATCTAGCCGTAGAGGATAGATATACTGACGACGACTGTTTGAGGCTCTTTTCAGATGGGTGCGAGTGATGATGCATCAATCGAACCATTCCCGTCATACGCCTTTCGTATGTCTTCCAATAAGGCTGACGACGGGACACTCGAAGTCAGTACCGCGACAGTGGTCGGACCAGTGTTGGGTGGCGCAGCCAGCTCAAAATCAGGCCGGCGCGAGAGTGCGTCAGCGACGACGTTAAGTCGTTCTGGCTTATACTCGAGAGAGAAGTTATACTCCGCAAAAAATGACAGCCACCTCGCCATCCGCTGCAAGAGGTGTGGACTGTTTACGGACGCGTAAAGACGCATGATCAGTATAAACGATGAAGGGTCTATCACCTAGCAGATAGACTTGTCATGGATGGGGTAGTTGCGTTCAGCTGGTTGCAGCTGGCGTGACTAGTAACAGGCGACACGCTCCGCATGGTCTGCATCGTACTGCATTAATGCACAGCCGATTGCAAAGTCGCTGGCATCACAGACCATGTGGAATTGCCTGTCTTGGTCTGCAATTGTCAAAACTGGCAATCGTATCAAGATTTGCTTGATACCTTCGAAAGAGCTCTGGCAGTCGGCACTCCATTCCCACTTCTCGTTCTTTTTCAATAAACGAGAGAGATGAACAGTCATCTCGGCGTAA
Organism: Hyaloperonospora arabidopsidis Emoy2; assembly: GCA_000173235.2. Lineage (NCBI taxonomy): Eukaryota > Oomycota > Peronosporomycetes > Peronosporales > Peronosporaceae > Hyaloperonospora > Hyaloperonospora arabidopsidis. The sequence goes on from JH598035.1 coordinate 34,097, forward strand.
TTGCGTGAATATTTGTGCGAATACGCCGCTAGGCCAAGGAACTTTCGAAGTCTCTTGACATCTGTAGGCACCGGTTAATTGGTGATCGCCTTGATCTTTCCTGGATCGGGCTGGACGCCATGCTTGCCCACAATGCAACCAAGAAGTGGTATTTCGCTAGCAGCAAATATACACTTCCTGAGATTGGCGTACAACTTATGCTCGCGCATTAGTGTAAGAAATTTCCGGACGTGGAGTCGGTGCACTTCCACATCCTTCTGTCCATCCATAGCCCGGCTATGGACGAACACATCATCAAAGTAACTGGGCGCGAATTCTCTTACTGATCTTAACAGATTCGTTACACATCTTTTGAATGTGGCAGGGGCATTACTTAGCCCTTGTGGCATTACTAACCACTCCCAAAGCATACCGCTTGGGGTGCTCACTGCAGCATAGGGAATGTCCCTTTCGCGCATAAGGATCTGATAGAACCCATCCATCAGACCCATGGATGAAAAGATGGTACTCTTAGCCATACCATCTATGATGACATCTTTCCTTGGTATTGGTGTTTGAGCCATTACAGTGGCAGCATTCAAGTTGTTGAAGGCGTGTACTATCCGCAACCCTCCTGTGGCCTTTCGCACACAGAAGGTCGGAGAGCTATGTGGAGAGGTGGACTCCCTCACACGGCCTGCTGCTAAGCGATCTGCAAAGAATTTATCGATCGCTAGTACTTGTTCACAAGGCAGTGGACACTGCTTCATGACCCAGTACTTCGAACCCGGTTTCAGGTTGATTTCTTGACGAGTACCTTTGTCCTTAGGTAACTCGCATGGGACTGCTTCTGGGAATACATCCCTGACTTCCATCAAATCATCATAGAGAGGATTTATTCTGAGAGATTCCAACGATTGGGATGTATATCGCTCAATTCGAGTCTTCTCATCAAGGACACCCTCGTCCATTGATGAGCTACTGAGAACTCGTTCATCTTCGGCAAAGACCATTGCCGATTGGATATCACTGTCGTACACATCTTCCGCGACGAGTACGCAGATCCGCTTGACTTTGCCTCTACTCAGATCACGCAAGAACCTCTTTTGGTTCATCGGGGGTAACTGAGTGATCTCCGAAGTTAATTTTGGAGCCGCGATTAGGTCAAGCATATGGCTACCTATGCTTAATCCATCATTAACCAGGACATCCGATGTCTCTGTCATCTCATACGAACTTACTTCCACTGTTTTTTGGGGACTTATTCCCTCAACTCTAGTCTCTTGGGCTATTCCATCTCCGTATTGACCATCATTGACAATCGGTTGGTCATGATCTGGGTGTTGTCTATTAAGGAGACAACCATGCCCCGGTTCGCTCGACTTATTCGAGAGGTGGGTCTTCGGCGCTTCCTGCATTGTTATACAGTCGCCGGAATCTTGCTCCGCAATATGATGGTTAGTCATATTGTGATCTTGTGCAATCGTACTAACGACCGAACCACACGTGAGGCCATCGCACTCACTCGTAGTACATCCACATGGTGGTGGACGGTCCAAAACGTTCATCAGATGGGCTTCTGGTGAGCAAGCGGTGGGCATCTCGACACTTCGTCGATGCTAGCTGACTTGTGGCTCGTACCTTCTGAGACACAGTAAACCAAGGATAACATCAAATTTGTCATCCAAGTCCAAGGCGATGAAGTCATCATCGTATTGGAATTCTTTCAGTGTATAGGAAGTTCCTACTACACGTTTCATCACTGTTACGGATGCGTATGTAGCGAGGCGTACCGTCATCCTTGTCGAAGGGATCTCTCACTCGATGTATTTGAGCTTGCTATTGTCTAGCGATTGGCGTTGTACAAAGTTGTTTGACGCGCCACAATCGACTAGGGCTCGTAGTTACATGTCCTTTGCCACTTCAAGGTAATTAGGGAAACCTCATTACCAGATGCAGTAACACTCAATGATTGCGTGTTGGGAGCAGTTATCGTCAAGAGGCTTGCAAATTCACTTGACATTGCTGGATCAGTAGGTGCGGAGCACCTACTGACCCTGACCTTTTTTTGGTGGTCCGTTACGGTGTTGCGTTTTCGCAACAGCGTCGGACCCACGCCTCGGAACCTTCTGGCCGCTTGACGGTTACTGTTTCCTGCAGTACGTGGTACCGCGTTCGGGGCACTGCATTCGTATGCATAATGCCCTGGCTTCTGACACCTTGGTGGCGTGTTGCCCGTCTGGACCCAGAGCGGACAGCATTGCGCCTATGGCTTCTTGTCCTATCGTCGAACTCAAGCGTTCAACAGCATCCCATTCGATTTGACTCAAATGGGAGTAGCTTTCGTGAGTTTTATGGAAGTCTTCCGCTTCATCATCCAACACGTTCATAGTCGTTGGACGGACTACAAAGTCTTTCCAGGTGTAACGAGGCACTGGTCGCTTGTACTGTCACAGTACGAGCTACTCGCACCGAACACAGAGTAAGGTGGTGTCTCGTGACTTCACGTCCACGCGTCGTGCAGAGGAAGGTTTCAACACGAGAAAAGGGTAAAAAGTAGAATTGTATTTAGTATAGTTAATCTCCTGTCAATAAATCCTATTTAGTCTTCATTTAACTATATCTAAATACAAACATGTATTGTAACTATCTGCTCACCACTCATTGCGTTCTTCTATCGTGGCTCGGCTTTATTGGTTGATATCGTTAATCTATATCAACCAATGAGCAGTGTATTACTTCTGCAGCACAGTATTACTTATTAGCCAATATTGTGAGAATATTCTGTTTGTCCTAACAGAATATTCGTACTTGATATTTACCTTGTGTAAACTATCATGTAACGGAGGCTCCCCGTTACAATGACGATGATCTCACCCTCTAACATATTCCGTCACGCCAGATACGGCACAATTTGTTGCCTCTGGAGGAAAGTCGTCCGAATTCGACCCTAGATCTCCTTTAAATTGCTGGATGCCTCGGAACGACCCCTCTCCACCAAATTTCATTTCATTTGCCACAATGAAGTCAAAGATGCCCTCAATTTTGCATTCTTAGATACTGGCTATGCGTGTTCTATCAAGAACATTAATCTCACCAAGCCTTCGAAGAAGAACCAAGGAACAGGCCTTGTCACTTCCTTCAGCCTGCGGTGTGCTTGTGGCCGTAAATACGTCACCACTAGCAAATGCAAGCACCCGAGTTCATCCAAGATGACTGGATGCGAATGGGGTGCCCTCTGTATTCGCGCAAAAGGTGATTCTACAGCAGAATATGGGTGGAGATTCGAAGTCATTCTACCATACCACGACCACAAACGTGCGAATGATGGCAGGCTTGCCTTTGCGCAGAACCGAAAGCGCGATGATTACACTCAAGCTCGAATCGAGCAACAGTGGAAGCAGCACGATAATGCCAGGGAGATTCTTGATAACCTCCTCGCCGCTGACGTCAACATCAAGCTCAGAGATGTTCACATTAAAATTCAAAAGCTCCGGCAAAACGATCTTGTGGGAAGAACACCTATTGAAGCACTACTGGACTTCCTGGACAAATTTGAGCAAGATGGAGAAGACGGTACAACGACAAAGTACAGGTATAGAGTGGACTTTAACACCCAAAATCGCGTTCGAAACCTGTTCTTCGTACACCCGGACAGCTTTCAGCTGCTAAACCAAAACCCAGACGTCATCCAGATTGATGTGACATACAAGGTGAACAAGTTTAATATACCGCTACTGCATGTCATCGCTGAGACGTGTCGCAAGACAGTCTTTGAAATCTCGTACGGTTTCATGAGTGGAAAGGACTACTTCCACTACGGCTGGCATATGTGCGCAATGCAGGATTTCTTTGAAGAGCTCAGTGTTTTTCCACAAGTCTTTGTTACAGATCATGATAATGCACTAAAGTCAGCGCTAACAGAATTTTTCCCAGGTATTCGACAGCGGCGTTGCATTTGGCACATAAACCAGAACGTCCTCAAGAAGGCCGTTGAGACTTCTTGGAATGTTAAGAATGGGCCAACTAGTGCCCATAAAGCTAAGATTTAGGATGCTCGGGATAAATTTATATCACGTTGGTATGATATAGTCTCCCATAACACGGAAGATCAGTTCTGGAAGTGCTGGAAGACCATGCTAAAGGACTATGCCGCATGCCCAAAGCTGATGCTATACATTGAGAACGAGCTATTGAGTTGTTTTGAGGAGTAAGCGGAGGGCTTTTGCAGATATTTTCCTGACTTTGGCATTAAAGTAACTTCTTGCGCGGAGTCTGCTCATCATGGTGTGAAGACCTGGCTTTCCTTCAGCCCCAAAGGCCACCTATACCAAGTTGTGTGCGATATCCATAACATGATGAAACTCAGCGAAATGAGCATGTAGCTGGTGTTGCCGCAGATTCTGAGAGGGTTCCTACCGACGCTGCGAATGCTGAGTACGATGTACATAAGCGCACAGATTCTCATTCAGCACTTAGAATGCTGAAGAAGCAGCTTCTTCTCGCTGTTGCGAATGATTACAACAACGCTGAGGAATGTACAGGAAGCTTCACATCAAAGTACGGCTTGCCTTGCAAACACTACCTCTATCGCAAGATTTACGAGCTTCGTACTATGAAGGATGACCCTAACGCAGTCTACAGCATACCGCTGGCTGTTATAGACCAGCACTGGTGGCTCGATCCTTCTCGTGCGCGCGGCGAAACTTTGAGAATGATGGTGACTTCTTCCGGCCTTTAGATCCTCTCAAAGTCAAAGCTAAAGGCCACCCGAAAGGCTCAATAACCACGAAAATACCCGAGCCCAAGAATGGAAAAAAGCCGACTCCGGAATTTCGAGATATTTTCGGTTGGGAACAAGTAATGAACACCCAGGACAATACCCGTTCACCCTCAGAACTGCTTCTTTGACCTATTCGGAAATTGAAGTCTGCAAGAAAGAAGGAAACGAAGAAAGTGACCGGTGACCTGGATGACTCCACGATGGCTGACTTCGAGGATAAAAAATAGGAATAACCTGGTGGATTCTAGAAACTGTTGAACGAGCTTCAGAAAAAGTGAGACCATTGAAGTGTTATTTGGCAAAGAGAACTAATTCGAAGACTCTACAGTCACCTTAAAAATTATCAGGTCGAATGAGGACTTTGTTAAATCTTCCAAGAAGCGCGATCGCACCATACAACCATGTACTCACAAGCATAGCACTCAAACAATTAGGGTATGCACGCTTATCGGCTGCTGGTTCCCCCTGAGAAGTGAGTGAAAGTCGTGCAGATACAGCTCTCGCAGTGTTGAACGATAACATGCTGATATAGACTTATTAGCTACCTATACGGGCGGCAAAACTTCATTGAATCGCGTTGAATTGCATAGAATGTCGTTTTACAATAATATTTTTGTCCGCGAACATCTTTGGGACTGCTGTATTCCCTCTTTTGCGCCAAGGTTTATGAGCTTAATCTGTGTACTAGCTCTCTAGCGTCGTACGAGTTACCCCTTAAGCAGACGAAGACAGAGCTGAAAACGCCAAGATCTAAAAAGTCTTGAGCGTTTATCTTCTCAACGTGGTCGTCACCCGACCACCGAGGTAGCGCAGACGTAAAATTGACAAGCGCATGACCTTCCTCTTCGTCTACCGATGCACTCATTTACGTGTCCGAATCCTCATCGCAGTCGTTCGTGGGCTCTACGTTTTATGCCATTTTCACGCGATAGATAAACAGTCGGTCCTTCAGCTATATCTGACTTCATAATAGGACAGTTACAAACAATCGTTTGTAGAGCAGGCAGGTTGTAGATAGGTTTTATGTTGCGTGGAATGGATGACCCAACAAGAGTTTCTCTCGACCCTTTGGTTGTTTGAGAAACAACATAGCACGCAGTAGATCATCGGATACTGCTACATGTGCGTGTAGTACATGTACAGCAGTATCCGGTGATCTACTGCCTGATAAAATTAACTTTTAGTTTTATATTGTTAATATAGATGAAATATATATTAATAATATAAATTAAAAGTTAATAAAGATTTAACTGTATTACAAGCTTGTAATATTGTTAGAATTGAAATCCCTAAATTTTGTTTTCAAGAAAATTTACAAATTGTCGAATGTGTTTAGTTGAAATTGAAAATTCTCCTAAACCTGTAGCTTCTTGTGCTATGCCTCTTATACCTAACATGAAAATTTTTACAAATACACCTTTGGTTCAAAAAGCACGTGAAAGTATATTAGAATTTCTTTTAATAAATCATCCTTTAGATTGTCCTATTTGTGATCAAGCTTCTGAATGTGATTTACAAGGTCAAACTATGCTTTTTGGTTCGGATCGTAGTCGTTTTTTTAAAAAACGACTATGATCATAACATGTTTGAGGTACTGCCCGCCACACTGCTTCCGGAATTCAGGAATTGACCGAATGGTGGTAAGGTGTAAAAATATCTTCGTTCGTGTCAAAGTCGATTGAGATGGCAGAAAGATCCGAGCTTGTGGACTCACCATGGCGTTTGGACTTGCGTTCGCGCAGACGTAAATAGTCGTGCTCGCCATCCTGAGTTATCTTTAGGGATCTTGTGGGTGAGCGTATGCTTGCAAACTTAATACCGATTGCCGATTCAGTCGTATTAAGCGCAATCACATTCAGTAGGGGAGTTCCATCCAATTCATGTAACGCAAATTCGTACGGAACAAAGCTCAGGGGAAGCACCGACATGTCGTCGAATGTCACGCGGTCTGTGCAAAAAAACATTCAGCGGAGCCTGGTATACGGAAGTCGGCATATCGAAATCTTGCTTATCGCGGCTTGCTTGCTGAGGCCAGACATTTAGGCATCAGGCATTCGGTGGTCAGTCTCTTGATTAGCCATGTAATCTTCGAGCTATACTCGCTCCAGTTTTTAGTCTTGGCTGTTTAACTTCAGCTCCACAAGCAGGTCGCTACTGCCACTGCCGTAAATAGGGCTTTGCGAAGCATTGGTGAATATAATACGTGTCAAAAATGGTGGAGAAGGATGGTGCTGCAGCTAGTCCCAGCACATCCATACTGTAGCAGTCTCCACCTCTGTGATGGACTCCTCCAGTGACAAGCTCTGACTAGGTCAAGATTCGGACGCACTCTAGCGCTGACTTTCGCGATGATAGTGCGACCGACCGTAGTCCCGTTGCTGGTGCTGGTGCTGTGATCTGGAATACAGCTCCATATCCGTTTCACCTTTCATCCTTTGCCAACATGCAGAGTGTGTCAAAATCCTACCTGATCTAGACATGTGTACTGTACTAGACATGCATTGGCGCAAGGAATTTACACGGTGCACGGACTGCAATAACATTTTCGGTAGTTTGTCATCCCGATGTAATAGTTTTCGCCTACCTGCGACGTCGCACGCATGCTGACCCGCATCGTCAACGCCAAAAATCTAATCAACATTGTCGAGAGTGGGCTGTCTGTATGACTACAGACCTTGGCTTTGGAGCAGTTCTTATCACCCGGAAACAGTGCATGCAGACGCACACTTTTTGCGCAACCCTTCTCCTCCATTCGTTGCTGCAAAGTTTCTATTGTCGACGGAAAGCTCCTTACTGCAAACCGCACAGACAAATTCACCGCACTTCCTGCAGTTCATCTTCCATAGCGACATGAGAGAGAAGGAGTATGTACACACTGCGCATTTCCTTCGACACTTCTTTGGCACGAGCACAAGGTCTCTTCGATATCGCTTTTCATTCAAGCCTTTACTTCGTAGTATATTGAGCATTTGATTGACAAAGAGCACTCGATCACGCAGTAAGCTTTTATGGCACCGGTGTGCGCTCTTGCAAAGTCAATTGCGCCATGTGAATCATATCCAAATGCCCGAACGCTCTTCATTGTCCACGACTTCAAATTCAGATTGATACAAACCCCCTCGCACGAGACCAAAGTCACGCTTGAGGTCGTCACCGTCACAACCTGGTAGTTTAGTCACATGTTGGCCCAAGACCCACTCTTTGCGTCGTCTTGCCCCCACAAACTTGTCTTGTCACTCTAGAAAGCAGATATTGAAATTACCCGTTTGTTTGAGGTCACACTTTGGTTTTAACGACCATTTTCAATTCCACGGCATGCATTTACCCACCTCCAACCACCTAATTCCCCTTCTTGGGTGTTATTGGGTAATTCTAGGAGGCCGTGGTGTATGCGCTCACTCCGAACATTCATCCACAACTACATGGCGCCTTGGCAGATTGATTTCAAGGTCACTGGAGCTTCTTCAATGCTATGCATTACATAGTATACACTTGCGTCAAGATGCATCATGTGGTTGTGGACGTTATAAACTGTGAAGTTAAATCAAGATTTGCACAAGCGAGCGGGTAACAAGTAATAGCGAATTGGGTATATGGAACCTAGTCCCGACGAAATTGGGCGTATTTCTGAACTACTTCTGATAACGAATCAGAATGGTCCAGCCGAATAAAAAATGAACCGAGCCGTTTAGCATTTGCCTTTTAAAACCAACTTTCTCTCCGTGCGTGTCTGTAGGTAACGCTAGGGGTAACTTAAATGTCGTACTAAATGCGATATAGCCTGTTCCCCCTCCATAAGTGATATGCATTATAGGTGTCACTGCTGGAGCTAGGTCACTACAAACTAATCACACATTGTACAAATACAAGTGTTTATTTGTAGTTTCAAATGAATATATTTGTAGTTAGGACAATTTGTAGGTACAAGTGTATTTGTGCGCGATCGCTGATCAGAGATTTGTAGGTACAAGCATATTTTTCGATAACTAACTCTTCGTAGGACATATTTGTAGGTACAACTGCACGATACTTGTAGGTACAAATAATTGTATTACGCTAAAGGGTTGAGCATTTGTAGTTACAAGTGTATTTGTACAAGATTCCCATGGCACTATTTGTAGGTTGACAAATATTTAAAGGTAGAATTAAGATAGGGGAGCAAGCTCTGGACCTCGCTCTTTGGTATAAGTAATCCAGTTCGGAGAACTAAATCAAGATGCAATACAATATACAACAAAATTTACTAAAGAATGGGTATGGTGCTGTTAATGTTTGTAGTAACCCAGTACAGTATGCTAGGGCGACGCGATCAGGCTTTGCTTATGAGCAGCCAGCATTTCCTTATGTGATCATATTAACCTTTGGTCGATTTTAAGCCAATTACAAGCGTGCGTCTCAGTAGTGACCTAGCCAAAGAGTGAATACATGTATACCTATATACCTATGTGGTGGGGACAGGCTAGATCGCACTTAGTACGTGTAAGGTACACCTAACCGCGTTATTTACAGACACACACACAGACATACAAGTACGATTTAAAAAGTTCGGCATTCAGCTTGCGCACAGTCACAAATAGCTTCACCCATTGGGCTCGCAATTACAAGTAGGAAGCAGAATCGGAGAAGTCGCACTGTCCACCGGAATTGAATGTACGTTATACCGTACGATATTTGTTCGGACATAACCACTACTGGTAAGCAGAGCTTAAGATAGGGGAGCGCGCTCTGGATCTCGCCCTTCGATATAAGTAATCCAGTCCGGAGAACTGAATTAAGCTGCATAAAACTATACAACAGCAGCAGTCACTGAATACGGAGTATGATGCTGTTAATGTCTAAATTAATCCAGAAGTATACTCATGCAACGCGATCAGCCTTTGCTCATGAGCGTCCAGCATTTGCTATTGTGATCATATTCACCTTGATCGATTTTAAGCTAATCACGTGCGTGCACCACAATAGCGACCTAGCCAAAGAGTGGCTCTGAATATACCTATGTACGTATGAGGAGGGGACAGCTAGATCGCACTTAGTACGTATAAGGTACACCTAACCGCGTTATTTACAGACAGACAGATACACACACAAACAGATAAGTACGATTTAAAAATTCGGCATTCAACCTTGCGCACACTCACGAATAGTTTCACCCTTCGGGCTTGCAATCAACCGACACTTTTTATAGATACACATTTAAATTAGGGATAATTGCAAAAGGTGACAGGATCTGAAAGTTTTACCAGGGCGTGACTAGATAATTTAAAATCCAGATACTGTCAGTTTATCACACAGCCGCAATGGAGCTTGACGTTATAATCCCGACTGATAATACCCTTCGAGTTCTTCAAGAGCTACGCAACTATACTGATGGGTCATGTCTACGCTCGCAATCAGCAAGTATGACGGTGGAATAAAGCAGGACGTGCGGTCACTCCTCGAGCTGAGGCTACATTCCAGACCAGCTGAAGCAATCCGAAGAGTACCCCTAAGTAGGCTGTGACGAACACGTCTCCTTTTTCTGTCGTGTCATTCAGCTCTTGAAGCAGCGAAAAGTTCATACGACTTGAATGATTGGCTCGTGTGAGACTTGGCTAAGGTTGAAGATTGCAGATCGTCATCTTATCGCGCCGCTCGACGCGAGAAAGAAATTCTTTGAGCTATCAGTGCGAACAGGTCAGTTCTACCAAGTCACGACTTATTAAACGACCGTCGGTGACATGCTGATTCCCAAGGATAACAGTATTGTCAACAACCAAGGTGTTCCACCAGCGAAATATATCCGTCAGGTGGGAAGACCCAAGAAAAGACACATCAGATCGCGGGGATTAGAAGTCGTCGACCGGGTGCGTAGACCGTACCAGTGCGGGAAGTGTGGTAGCACTGATGGACACAACCGTGTGACCTTACGCCTTGTTGAGGTCTAGCATACATAATCATGTCATTCTCTTCATATTACACTGCGAATATAATTCTGTGACTCTTGGGACAAAAGGTTTTGTGACTTGACAACTGGAAACGTATGCACCCAGGGAACAATCCCATTTGACTTGTTCGAAGCGACCACTAGTGTAGTGTAGCTACACAGCTCTTAGTTAGAGGAAGTCTTATGACTCTAGAAGTCACTTAGTTCTACGGAGCTAAGTTACTATTAGTTTAAAGAGTCTTTATTTTTTAGAACTAATCAACAAAGACTTGGAGGGTCTTCAAGCTCGTAGAGCTTCTAGTCCTGGTTCAAGGGACTAATAACGACTCTAAGAATCGTATGCACAATGTGCTCTAGATTATACGCCACAAGATGGCTCTTACTCTTAACGATCTACTGACATCTAAGCTAGACACGTGTCAATCGAAGATCAAAAGGGGAACTGAACTTTTATTTCCTAGTTTTATCTGTAATAAACCTCATTCAACTATCTAATACTAAGGTTAAATTAATTTTTGCATAGTAATCTTCAGTCTATTGAAGATTGATAGATGGTACATCAATCTGTCATCAATGGATGACTGAGGTTATCAACCACATCAATTATCACAAATAAAACTTGGGATTGTATATCACATATACAAGATATATCCCTTTAAGGCGGTATCTGTCGTGTGACCCCGTTACAACTAGTCATTACTGTTAGGGCAGAACATTCTCCCACCAGCGATGAACTGGTCTGACCTAAAGGACTCACCCCAGGATCAACATAGAATGGAGCTAGCTACACCAGACTCTAAATCATGTCCAGGTCCGAACAAGTACAGGTACAAGACAATTACCTCAAGCTGTCATGAGATACCTTTGGCAACACCCACGTCGGAATCGAGCCCACACTATCCAGAACAGAACACTGGGGCATGCACCAATTCTCTAGAGTGCATGCAACCCCTCCTCTTGTAACATCAACCTCCTGGTCCTTCATTGCATCGGTACTCTGTACCGCCAAGTGTGGCGCCCTGTACCTACTGGTCACTGACGTGATTTACAGCTGTGCGATAAACAAAAAAATAATCTGGATGTTAAACATATCCTGTTACATTCTGGTGAAACGTTCAAATCCCGTCACCTTTTGCAACTTCCACTTAAATTTAATCCAGAGTCGACACTTTTTTAGTCAGCCGAAGCACTTGCATTAACACCCCCAGACAGCTCATTTCAGCTCAAACTGCGATTAGGAACCAACCAGCTATATACTTTTATTTGACATACATCCTCTCCATAAAGACTTGTGCTGACGAAAATGCTCCTGACATGTGTTAGTCCTAAGATAGGGGAGAAAGCTCTGGAGCTCGCCCCTCGATATAAGTAATTCAGTTCATAGAACTTATACAAATTGAAAAAGACTATACAGTAGTAGTCACGGAAGAATGAGTGTGATGCTGTTATTGTTTGTATTAACCCAGTAAAGTATGGTAGGGCAACGCGATCGGCCTTTGCTTACGAGCGTCTAGCATTTGCTTATGTAATCATATTTGCCTTTGATCGATTTTAAGCCAATCACATGCGTGCATCACAATATTGACCTAGCCATAGAGTGACACCTATCATGCTAATCGACCTATGAGAAGGGGACAGGCTAGATCGCACTTAGTACGAGTAAGGTACACCTAACCGCGTTAGTTACAGATAGACAGACACACACAAATAAGTGCGATTAAAAAGTTCGGTATTCAACCTTGCGCACACTCACGAATAGCTTCACCCTTCGGGCTCCCAATAAAGGGCACCATTATACGCACCACACCCTTCTGTTTTATGTAACACAGACCACTTTAAATCAATAAGATTTCTTAAGACACTGCATGATATCGATGGCACGGCCCACAGGATCCCAATGAGACCACTAGACCATACCGCTAGCACCATTAGCTGTTGCGACTTTCTCGTCGCTAGATATAGCAAACAAACTGATTGGTGCCTAGCATCAGCGGAAGGCTACAAAGTTAAACGCGGAGTTCGCGCACCAAAGGGAACAAATAGGGTAGAATATCAAACATGTTGTCGTTCACTGGAATCGTGTCGAAGCACACAAAAAGAAAAACCATCAGGTTCGCAATACTAGCACCTCGCGAGCTCGCTGCCTTTTCCAGACAACACCGCGGCGTAACAAGATAGATGGCTTATTCACTTTTACGGTTGATTGCATTCTTATTGTTAAAGGTGCAAGGTGAAGTAAAACTGAATGTGATATACCATCTAAGTGGCTGTGTTATTCGGCTCTAAAATTGTGTGTCGTTTTTGTCCTTCTCCATATATGATTGGTGGTATATATAGAAAAGGGTGCGGTACGTATAACGATGCCCTTTATAAATAATGGCTATATTATTGAATCGACGGGTCAAAATTCACGGCTAGCAGAATCGATCGGTTTTATGTTCCTCTGTAGTGGACGGCGTCGGTGCAATGGGTAGAGGTGACCGATCCTGCCGTCGCGTCCGATCATCAACGGGTGCCTCTCATTTTAGCGCAGGGTGCGTTGAACGATTCGACCACTCGTTCGGTGCGTCCTATCCAGTACCCAATTTCCTCCCAGCATCCGGAGTGGGTCCGGCAGGCGCTACTGTCGGAACTTATCGATCGAGATGTGGGGAGAGCCCCATCTACGCGTACATGGGATGATCAGGTTCTCCGATGTGTTGCTGCAATCACAACGGTGCGCAAGCGTTCGAAACAACAAAGCAAACGATATGCGTCTAAGGTTCAGAGGCAGATGCGGGAGGGTCTCACGAGTCGACAGCAGCTCATTCACGCCAATCAAGTTACTCTCCGTGAGGAGTGTCTGATTCAGGAGGGCCGTCGACTGGAGCGTACAACCGATCGTCTGCGCTGGGATTTTAAGCGAGTTTTCGACTGGGAGCGGGACCAAACGGTAACCGATCTTCACCAACTCTATGGGGAGGCCTTTAGCCGCCATGCCACCATCGCTGATAAGTTTGCGACGGAGTTGCAGCCGGTCTTGGGCCGAGTCACAACACAACCCCACCGTCGCTTATGCGCCAGGCGTTTGATGAGTTCGTCACGATTCTGGCGGCTCGTAAACTGACGTCGGTGCATAATAATAGCTTACTTCAGCCTGTGAGCTTGGCTGGAGTGGTTACGGCGATCACAGGATTTAATCTGCACAAGGCGGCGGGACCTGACGGGCTCAATAACGAATTCTACAAGGACACTCAAGCGATCTTGGCTCCGGCGATGGTCATCATTGGGAACGAATTGCTGCAAGGAAGGGACCCTCCACCATCATTTTTGGAGGGCCTCATCATACCACTTCGCAAAAAAGGGGACTCGGTGGACGCTATGGATTACCGACCAATCTCACTCCTGCAAACAGGGTACAAAATATTTGCTAAGCTTATAGCAACACGATTACAACGGCTTCTGCCTACAGTGATTGGGGACAATCAACAGGAATTTGTGCAGGGACGACAGATGATGAAAACAGTCATGATGATGTTGGCCACAGTGTCTACTGCGCAGGCCGAACCAGACTTGACCGCAGCCCAGAGTCGAGTCATTTTGCTGCTGGATTTTCGGAAGGCGTACGACACGGTGGCAAAGGGTTTTCCTCTTTCAGGTGCTGGAATCGTTTGGCTTCGCTACTCCATTTATAAACATGATGCGGAAGTTACAAGAGTCTACCACGGCTAAATGTTTAGTCAATGGCTCCCTTTCTCAGCCGCTGGAGATTACGACAGGAATTCGGCAGGGCTTCTCTCTAGCGCCATTGTTGTTCATCCTGGCGGCGGAGGTCCTGTCGTTGGCGATCACACAGGATCACGAGCTCCAGGGGGTCTAGGTTCCTGGTACACACGGGGAACGACACATTTTTCCGCGTTTGTCAATGACTCCACAGTATATCTTCAAGAAGCCAACAGTATTCCACGCGTCATCGATATAGTCGCGGCGTTCGGGCGGCTTTCGGGGCTCAATGTGCAATCGACAAAAAGCCAGATCATCTTTTTGAATACGTCAGTGTCTCTGCCCGAATATGAAGGGATCCCGGTGTTGCCCCATGGTAAAACAACCCGTTACCTCGGTCATCAAGTGGGTACTGGGGCACTCACTGACGTAAATTGGGCAATCCAGATTCGAAACGTGCGGCGGCGTCTCGCTACGGCTACTCGGGTTGCGACTAGTGTCTCTCTCAGGGTACTACTTCTAAATGTCATCATGCTCCCTGGCATACTATTCACGGAGGCGGTCTTCAATATTCCCCACTGGGCGGAAGAAGAGCTCAGAAATCTTCACAAACAATTTTTGTGGAAACATGCGACTGCAACGGAACGCAGTCGGCATAAAGTCAACCCGGGCATTTTGTACACACCGCGAGCGGCCGGTGGAGTCGGCTTGGTGTCGATAGGGGTGGCTGTAAAAACGCAACAGATGAAACACGGCCTTCTTTGGCTTACACAGCGGGTCGACCGATACGTCGCGGCGTGGAAATTTTGAACGTTTCGGGCGGCTCATAATGATGGCCCTATCGTGATCACGCCGCTTGGCCCTCTTCATACCCGCAGTCCACGAAGCAAGATACGTGGAGCGTCGTTCCGGGATGAGATCTGTGCTTGTCTTCGGTCGTCGGATGTTGAACAGGAGGCACTTCAGAATCGGCATCGTAGACATATGTCTCGGCTCATCTCGCAGACCGTGTGCTGGCGAGACGGGGACAGGCTGACGATTTGGCTAGCGGCACTGTTGCCTGCCGTAACTTGGGAGATATCGGCCGTGTCCAGACGGTATTGGCCCACTTATTGGTGGACAGACATGGCTATGCAATGGCACAAGACATCGGCTCACGCGCACGAAGTACGACCGAATCCGGCCATGCTCACTTCAAGACCTTGCCATTGAGCGAACCGGTCCGACCACATACGTTTGTCGCGTTCCCTTAGCTGAGGGGACGGGCAAGCACCACACTGACCGCAACCTCGGCCGGTGGGCGTTAGCGATTCTGTCGGGGAGTCCTCCGTTGGATATTGCCCAGATATGTGAGGTTCTCCCCACGGTCGCTTTACGCAATCCCCCGGTCCTCTGGCTAGCTTACACATGGGAGTTGGTAGCAGCTGGTGCGGTCCGTGGGGTGGCGGATACGGCGCCGGATATATCATCGAGGGGCGTCATGCTGAAGAAAGCGTCCAACGGGATTAATTGGACAGTCAACGAATCCCATATCGCTTCGCCGGAGTATTGGCCCGATGTAGCCGCCCTCCAGCGCGCTCAACACGCTCATGGCCTAGTCATCGAGGCTCATCCCTCGATCCACAGCTTTCCGTGGGATGCCCCGCCAAACATAGCGAATCAACACGTTATGAGGCACCTTAAACGCCAGCCGTATTGCAAGGCCAAAGTGGAGCTCGGCACGGCGTTGACCGGAGAGGTCTGCTACAGAAGTTGCAAACATGCGCGGACCGGGGCGATTGGCACTCAGCGGCTCTTAACCAGACTCCGAAACAGCTGTGGAGTCACCACAATGCGATAACGGAGTATCAAGTATGGGTCTATTATCGTCTGGTACTCCAACAGCTGTAGGCGGCTGTCCGGCTGTGGAAGTCACAAGGAGACGCTCGAGCATATTTTATGGACATGTCCGGTGGCCCAAGGCTGCTGGCAGGCGGTCCTGACCTCGTGGCTTGGGTCCGATGTCCGGCCGGATGACGTGAGCCATTATGCTGGGCACTGCATACCACGACAACCACCGCCATTATCTCGGCCAATGATGCAGCGGCTGCGCGTCGCCTTAGGTGACTGTGGAGGCGTATATCGTTCAGTGGAAGCGCATTTGGTGGATCTTGTGCTCCGTCTGTATCTCTACTCTATGGATACAGCGCAATCGGGTTGTTCACGAGCAGCTTCAACTTTCACTCCAGGGGAGTGTCCGAGAGGTTTGCGCTAATGGCCTTCAGCAACTACGAGCGTTATCGGCGCGGGAGCGCCGAAAGCTACATTCAAGGGTACAAGGCATCCGTCTATGGCAGTGCATCGAGATACTCGACGCCAGCACTGCGCCTTCCAGAGCATCACATCCTGCGGTGAGCCACGTACAACCACCGGACCATTCGACACCGGCGTTGCTAATCTGGCTTAGGACATTCCAGAGGTCTTGTACACGTTAATACCGCGTAAATAGACTGTCTGTTCCTCTCTCTGAATCGACGGGTCACACCCGATCCCTTGGGTAAGTACAACTCTTTCCAAACAGCTGATTGCTAGCTCAAATCCTCCTCAACTCGAGGTCCTTCAAAAGTGTGCGACACTTAGGTCCCGACAATCCACCGGGGAACCCTGGTACCACCGAGCTCGACCTCTCGTAGGAACGTAAAAACCACGACAATGAAGACTGGGGCAATCGGGAAGAATTGACACCCAGAGTATCCGATTGGACGCCCGCAGGACGTGAAAGCCTCCGCCGAAGAGAGCAGACGACAAGTGTTAGAATACCAAATGTAGCCAGTGTACCCGGCAACAACGAAAAAATATAGATTCTCAGTACTGAGTAACTTTGTATTATATTCAGGGTCCAGGAGTTAATTATCTACAACCAGAACAGTGGCGACACGACAATCGACTTCATGGAGAGCGGAGCTTCTCCTCCCGTTCGCTACTTGGACGCTTGATTACGAGCACTGGGATGGGAGCTGTCGTCTGCTTTTTTGTGAATTTGCTGTATCGTTTATTAAGACGTTGTAGCCATGGATTATTGGGCATGTCCTCAACCATCAGCCTAAAGACTTTTTTCGGAATGTCATCTGGCTGGTACCCCTTCCGAACCCACCACCTGAACTGCGTCTTTTCGAGCTTCGTGCCAATTGAGCGTGTCCTCTGTGAATCATTCGCCAGCGCGAGGATTTTAGCCACCTTTTTCTTCCCGTGAACTTTCACGAGAACTTCAAACATCGCAGCGTACCGGTCCTTCTTGTTCTTCATGGTGACGTGGTTGGTCCAGCGCTTGAATTTTCGACTCGAGAAGTACTCGACTGCCAGCATTTTCTCGGAATATCCAACTTTGGGTTCCAACAGGACTTCAGCCTCAAGACCTCGTAGGCGCTGCCGACAGTCTCTTCAGGTCCTGGGAAATTGCCTTTCGCGTCGAAGAAATCGCTGTAGCGTCGATGTATACTATCCAGCCGACTGTGATGCGGCAAGTACTGTTGTCGTATGTCAAAGATACTCATCAGAATATAATCTGACCCGTATCCTCGCGAGAACCACCACTCGAACTGCGCCATCTCCAGCTTCTCGCCAAGCTTGTGTCCTCCATGAATCCTTCGCCAGTATGATGAGTGTAGCCACGTTTTTCTCGTTAAAGGTAGCCTGCAGAACGTCAAACATCGCAGCGTAACGGTCCTGCTTGTTTGTCCTGGCAACATGCTTGGCCCAGCGATTGAATTCGCGACACGAGAAGAACTTGGTCACCAAGTGCTCCCGGATAATTTCATCTCTGCTGATCGGCATGGAGTTGAGTCCTAAGGTCTCGAAGGCGTCTTTCACTGACTCATCGATCCGAGGGAGTCCTTGCAGCTGCTTGAACCGCGGCACCAATACTTTTGCGACCTTGTCAAAACCAAAGAGATCTCGATCTTCTTGTTCTTGGCCGACAGAAGTGTTGGTCGCCTGCTGTCCCATGAAACTGTTGTACTCCAGACCTGGTGTTGCTTCATCCCCAGATGCCCTAAAGACCAAACCAGAATCAGCACGTGCACGCAGCATGACGACAACGAGGAAGAGGGCAAAGAGATGGAACCTCATGACGAGATGGTGGCGTTTCTAGTCGGTGTATCGGTAGTATGACGCCAATCGGTAAATGTTCTCGACGGATGGTGGGAAGAGGTGTGCATGCAGTTCTTGATACCTTGGCTCGGACTCGATCCGCGACGCTGTACAAAAATTCGGGTTCGTAATCGTTTCCTGACTGTCCCTCAGAGAGCAGTCGCTAAAGTGGATAGACACGCCTTTTTTGTTTTTTACTTGGGAGTGGTCGCGTTCATTTTCTGCAATGCACATATGCATGTTGTTACTTTGTTTGATTACCACTTGATTACGACTTTATGGTGGTAACGTTACATATGTAAGAACAAGACGTTAGAGATAAGACTTATATTACCAGGTAGGACAGGAGAACTAATGCTCTTAGTACATCAATTCAGCCTTTACCTTTTACAACAACATTCACAGTTTCACAGCTCGTTCTCACAAAACACGTGCCTCATCTATAGTCTGATTGCATTATCGGTAAGGTAAGCGATGGGTGGAGCACGACAGTGACATATTCTACATTGCTATTGTTTACACTTTCATCCATAGTTCCGATTCGTACGAGGTAATGCTATCTCCCTAGGCACTTGCATCCTAAAGTGTAGAGGTGTGTGGACCACTACGATCCTACTCCCGTCTCCCGGCCTTTCTGTGGGTGCCGAACCTTACGGAGCCTGGACATTGCCTTCCTTCATCAGCCCCTTTTCGATATGTATAATAGTGGACATGATACAGGCTAATTTAGTTGTCGGGCCTCGCCGGGACCCCGCTGCGTCCGGGGCTTCTACCTTTTCACGTGTGAAAACATGCCAATAGGATCATGAAGTATCAGATGTGTGGACCTGTTAATGTATCGCGACCATGCAGTTGAATCTGTATCATTCCGGTCGCACGCTGCTGTAAGTTGCTGCAATGCAAGGGGTACAAAGAGACTCCAGCGCGGACTGTCCCAAAGCACATGCGTATTGTAGTGAACTAATCAGCCACTGGACTGGGGAGTGTGCAACATACTTCGTCGTTTACAACTGATCAAGCCACTGCGCTAATCGCCAAGCTCCGCCGATGCCACGCCGGTTGAGTCTGTGGTTGCGTAATCGTTCTGAAGGTGATTACGACGCTGCCGTTACCGTATTTCAGCGCACCTGGTTCTCTTAAGCTCCATCTATTAAGAACATTTGTGGAAGCAAGTGTAAGCGGCAGTTCTCAGAAGAAGTTCCGACTTTTCCATCGGCGAGCGTGAATACGTACTGGGAACGTTGTATTGGTCAGCTGAAGGCCATTGCAATACGCGAACATCGATCCACGGCTACTACTGTACGTGGGGACCGTCTTCATGCCTGCATTGAATTATTAATTCAAGAGCCACGTGGATACTCGCCTAACGCGGGAGTCAGCCACGACCCGCTGCCGCGGTCAGCCCTCATATTCTGGCTCAGAATTTCGGGCATCTTGCGCACATGAAACATTTGAACAGATGATCATGAAACTTCTCCTTCGAGGTGAAGCTATCGATTGGTGAGAAGAGTCGCGATGACGCACAAGCAGCTGTCGCTCGTTTGGATCCGATCACTGGATGTCGTGCCAATTTCTACGACGTTGCCCGTCTGTTATGCCACGAGGAACTTTTAGCACTACGTCACAAATAGATATAGAGAGGTTCATGACCGTCTATTACGTGTATATATGTGCAGGAGTTTTGAGAACTTCTAAGCCAGGAAAGGACCCCCGAATCGGGCTGCTCTTTGTGACAGACCGCAAAGTAAATGGTGGCCGCTAGGATCAGAAGTGAATAGTTCGACACATGCGTGTAAACGAGCTCCTCGAGTCACTGTTTTAGAATCAGAGGTCGAGACATGCGAGTAAACGAGCTCCTAAAACCACTGTTTCAATGCCGCGATGTTCGAGCTTCGCCAAAGCACTGAGTTGCCGAATTTCGGTCTTCCAGAAGCGAACAACGCTTTGAGATGTCATGATTTGATCTCTCTCCGAAACACGGCGTCATTGGGCGACTACCAAAACCCCGATAAACCGAGTTTATAAACAGTTTTTATAGCACCCCCATAAACCACATTTATAAACACGTTTAAGATAGGGGAGCGCGCTCTGGAGCTCGGCCCTTGATATAAGTAATTCAGTTCGTAGAACTGATACAAGTTGAAAAAGACTATACAGTAGTAGTCACTGAAGAATGAGTGTGATGCTATTAATGTCTGCATTAACCCAGTATAATTGGCTAGGGCAACGCGATCGGCCTTTACTTATGAGCGTCCAGCACTTGCTTATGTGATCATATTCACCTTTGATCGATTTTAAGCCAATCACATGCGTGCATCACAATATTGACCTAGCCATAGAGTGACACCTATCATGCTAATCGACTTATGAGAAGGGGACAGGCTAGATCGCACTTAGTACGAGTAAGGTACACCTAACCGCGTTAGTTACAGACAGACAGACATACAAAAATAAGTGCGATTAAAAAGTTCGGTATTCAACCTTGCGCACACTCACGAATAGCTTCACCCTTCGGGCTCCCAAATATTTATTGCAACATAAAACAAATCACTCACAAACGTGCATACCCACCACCATCCACCCACCGTCGCGGCCGGGGGGGTGTTCCGTATTCCAGCCCAGATTACCGCGATGGGCGACTTCAATCTTGTTGGCGTCACTTGATTAATCGAATCGGTCGGAACTGGGTCTGAAGTCTGTTTTGTCGATTCGACATCCCCCCGTTTCGTCATGACTTCGAATGGTTGACTGAGCACCGAGGCTACATAGTAGGTACTCGCAGAGGTCGTTCGCTGTCAAATGTTGGTCTGGTTCGCTTGAAGCAGGCCGCCGACAAGCTGCATTGGTACTTCGAGACGGAGCTACCGGAGCTTGACACGGAGTCGGACGTTACGCGTTTAAGCTGGGTTACGCACCTCAGGCAGCACGGAGTGGTCTCTTGTACGCACACGCTCGCCATCATCGATGCGCGTGGACGGTGCCCCATACGGTTCCCAATTGGTTTATACGTCAGTCAATCGATGGACAGGCGTTTTAGCTCCACAAACGCCTGCTTATTCTCCCACTGCAACCCTTGCTGGAGCGATTGGATTAGATTATTAGCACATATACGTGGCTGCGGGCGGCGGACCATCAGCTTCCTTTCGAGGTCTGGAAGCATGACAACGGGCTCTCCGACTTTCAGTTTGACCGGCGTATTGCATCACTACCAAGCGACTCAATATCTATCACGCGGGGCGTCCCACGGACAATAGCTGCTTTTTATTACAGTAGTGTCAAGGGGTGCCTGAGACTTCACTACACTTGTTTTGGGAGTGCCCGAAGGCGCGTGCGTGCTGGGGTATATTCCTCAGACATTCGGCTGGCGCCATCGCTACTTCTCGTGTCTTTTCTAGATGCTCCGCCAACTGAGCCAACCGTCAGCTCTGAAAATTCCAGCGCTTTAGCGGTCTAGACTATCGGAGAGGTAAGATGATGTCGCGGCGGGCGAACAGGTGTGGCGACGGATATGGTTCCTGATGTGCTCTATCTGCATCACACGCTTATTGTAACAGGGTTACACATCGAAGGGTACTCGGTACCCTGTGTCTTAGACGCATGGGATGGTATCCCACTGAAGGAGATATAGAATATCTTATCGGTTTATAGGGGCTGAACGTTGTCAGCCACGAGATAGGAAAGATCTCGAAAGTTCTTGATTTAGGACATGAGTGCCTAGATTAGGTAATATTAGGATTAAGATATTCTATAGAGGTAAACGTAAATAAAGTTCAGTTCCCCTTTTGATCTTGTCTAAGACACGTGCCTTGCGAGGCGTCTCGGATCGTTGGTCGTTAAGAGTTAGCAACATCTCCCTGAGATAGCTACTCTTGAGCACTAAGTGCTGTAGATTCACTGATTCGTTCGGTTCCCTGGAACAGGGACCCTAAGCGTTACGCTTGTTGACTCATAGAGTTCAGTTCTTTAGAACTAATAACGCTCTTTGAGCCCTAAGTCTTCCTCTGACTTAAGGAGCTGTGCAGCTCTGCTACACTTGGTAGCACTTGTAGTCAATCTACGCTTGAGTCTTTAAAGACTGATCCTCTGTGAGGATGGAAAACCCCACTCCTCTCTCTGAGGCCGAAAAGGTCGCGCTTGATAAGCTGACCGCATCTTTGGGTCCAGAGTATGTGGAATTCCTTGTATCGCAAGGCCCGGAGGTGCTTACTGCACGTGTTGAGAGCTTCTTGCAGTATGAAGCGTCCCTTCTAGGGCAGGTCCAAGACCAGATGGCGTCGGCTATGCCTACTCGCTATGTGTCTGTTCCAGACAAAGAGGCTAGGCCTCGTCCACTTAGAGTGGAAGTTGAAAACTACTCAGGAAAGGAGGGTGAAAACCTCATCCTCTGGATCCGTGAGATTGAGATGGCCATGAGATCAGGTCTGATCAAGCTTGACCATTCACAGGTCTCTCTGGCTATCTCAAAGCTCGATGGAAGAGCTAGAGAATGGGCCTTGACGTGTAGCAAGTCGGTAGACTTAGCGTCTCCCACATGGGAGTCGCTTAAGTCACAATTGGTATAGGTGTTTTCACCACCTAACCAGGCTTACCGCTTGCGTTCACGCTTTTTATCAACCCGTCAGGGTAAGAATGAGTTAACGGACCATGTCCAAGAGTTGAGAACTCTCATGGCTGCTATGCAGTCTGACCCTCTGCCTGAAGCAGTCCATGTGACTATATTTATGAAGGGTCTCCGTATTGGCGTTGCCAGAACCGAAGTCTTTCGGGTTCACCCTTCTACATTCGAAGAGGCTTTGAGAATTGCTGTTAATGCTGAG
This sequence comes from Hyaloperonospora arabidopsidis Emoy2, assembly GCA_000173235.2. Taxonomy (NCBI): domain Eukaryota; phylum Oomycota; class Peronosporomycetes; order Peronosporales; family Peronosporaceae; genus Hyaloperonospora; species Hyaloperonospora arabidopsidis. The sequence goes on from JH598035.1 coordinate 57,429, forward strand.
CATAACTTCAAGTCGGCCAGACTTGGCTGGAATGGGTACAACCCTAGCTCTGCGAGAGCAAACTACACGAGTACTCCGGCCGTTAATAGGCCAGAACCGATGGATCTCAGCTATGCTGAAAATGAAGGTGAAGTTGAACTTCAACCTGCTGAGCAGCAACGTGTTGTACGACGGTGTTGTACGTGCGGAAGCACTAAACACTTACGGCGTGGTTTCCCTTTGCTTAGACAGCGCCAGGCTACGAGTCAACACTCTACCCTGAGCCAGAAGTCTGGCATGGCACGGGGAAATGCCGACACCCAGTAGGAGCGGGACGCCCTACTGGGGAAGAACTAGGTTTCGTAACACCTTTAGGAGGTAAAGTTGAACAGGGCTTAGCCCCAAAGCGTTCCATACCTACTGGTATCGAGCGTGGATACAAGTCTGGCGTGTTGGTCGCTGAGGCGAAAGTTAAAGACTTCGAAAAGCCTTGGTCGATTTTAATCGACTCTGGGGCGTTTTGCAATTATGCTCGACGTCGTTCCCTTGAGGGAAGTCAGTTTTATGCTGAAGCGCTTACAGCTCATGAGGATGATTTCATCACGGTTCGTTTAGCGACTGGAAGTCGTGTCACTGTACCTAAAGTTCCTCTGAACTTAGGTATAAAGTTTCTGGACTTTGATAGAATTGAAAGCTGTCTTGTCCTTGATTTGGACTCGAGATATGATCTCATCCTAGGTATGGCTTGGCTTGAACGCCAAAGCCATGGATTGATTGGAGGTCGAAGACCTTAGGCGTTACGCGCAATGTTCCTAGCGAAGCTTTGGAGAGTCATGAACCCACCTTTGCTAGGCAACAAAAGCACTAATTTGTCGCGAGATTTTGACAGAAGATGTCAATGTGCTGGAAATTTGAATGTCTCAGTTAACTAACTCCAATGTTGAAAACACGAATTCTGAGCGTAGCTCGTTGAATATTAGTGATACGGCACGTACTCCGTTGAGTGTTACTCGTTGTGATAACGAGTCACTGCATGCTGAAAGCATGGTTGGCCTAGGCCCGAGTTATCAAGGATATGATTCCTTTGATGTGTGTGGGGTGACACGTGAAAATTCACCGAGCGCGGGCGGCCGTGAAGGCACCACACTTAATGTCGGTAATGACATTGTTGGCGAAACGCCATTAAGTTCAGGGCTAGTCCCGTATAATGTAAGTGTAGTTGCGCTTTTATATCCACTGGGTGAAGTGTTCGAGTTACGTATCTCTTCACCGGATGTCGATCAAGACATCAGCTCTCGTATCGAGCGTACTACTACTAGTAGTAACCACGGGGACACTATTGTCCCGACCCCAGAGGGGTGCAAGGTCTCATCGAAGAGACGACCTGGACGCCAGGTGGCAACTGTTAAGCGCCAGGCGTCCGAGCAGTCACATAGTGACAATAGTGATACACTATATACACTTGTTAACGGAGTGACTGGCCAGGTTGAGGGCAATGTTAGCTTGGAAACCCTTCCATCTTTGGATGCTCTTTGTGAGCTAAACGAAATGTCTGATGGTGAGTTTAGCCAGGCCTTGAAGGCAGGAGATTTATCCGCATGAGTGGTCATTATACCCGATGTCGAGTTGGACTCGTCCTCATTAATGGTAGAGTCGGTCCTAGAGGACACTTAGTGCCCGGAGTGGATCGTCGATCCTTAAAGATCCTTCGGATCCATTCTATCTTTTGGTAAAGGAATTTCAAGATGTGTTGTGTCACAATCCACCATCTGTCTTACCTCCCGATATACTCCCGATATAGTGTACGTCATGAAATTGACCTAGTTCCAGGAACTAAATACTGCGTAACACGGCAGTGGCCTTTACCTAAGGAACAGTGTGACGTCATTGACGATTTCTTTCGTGATAAGCACGCGGCTGGAATGGTGCGGGAGAGTAAGTCTCCCCATTCCACACCTACAATTTGTGTCAAAAAGCCTAATGGTAAGTGGCGTATTGTGCACGTTTATAATAAGCTTAATGCTGCCACTATCCCGGTTCAGACACCAATCCCCAGGAAGGATGTTCTTCAGAACAATATGGTGGGATGTAAATTGTACAGTGCGCTCGACTAAGTCGATGGTTATTACCAGCTGCTCATGCGAGCAAGCGATATTCTGCTAACAGCGATTAGTGCCCCGAGCGATATGCTCTGGGAGTGGCTCGTTATGCCACAAGGGCTGTCAAATGCTTTGGCTACTTTTGATCGTCTGGTGACGCAACTATTCAGACCTCATCGAGGTTATGCACAAACGTACTTTGATGACATCTTTGTCCATAGTCGTGCAACGAACGGTCGATCTGATGTGGATAATCACATTGATCATTTACGAGCGGTGCTCGAGTCCATGCGCACGAATAAATTGTATACAAATGCATCTAAGTACATCTTTGGTGCAGAAGAGATTCCCTTGCTGGGGTGCTTCATTGGGAAGCGAGGCCTTCGAGCGGACCCCGCCAAGATAAGGGCCATAGTCAATGGCCGGTTCCAAAGAACCAGAAAAAAGATTTGCGTAAGTGGCTTGGCCTTGCCAATTACTTGCATAAGTATAGTGCGAATTTCGCAGATATGGCACGGCCATTATCCAATCTCCTTAAGAAGGATGTGGATTGGTGTCGGGGTAACACCAAACACGAGGCTTTTCAAGCAGTTAAGGAAAGTCTCCTTTATGCGCCAATACTGGCTTTGCTCGATCCTGATCGGCCTTTCAGTGTCGTCTGTGACGCATCTGACTTTTCCATAGGCAGTGCTCTGTTACAAACAGATGTCGATGGGCGCGAACACGTCATTGTATTCGAATCTCGACAGGTAAAAGCTGCTGAAAAGAACTATCCAGTTCATGACAAAGAGCTACTTGCTGTGAAGTACGCTCTAGTCAAATTCAGAGTACATCTGCTTAGCTCAAAGCCATTTGTGATCTATACAGATCATGCATCATTGCGCACTGCGGCACAGTCGCCGCATCTCCCTCAGAGAATGGCTCGTTGGCTTTCATTCTTTGCCGAATATAGCTTCGAAGTGAAGTATAAGCCAGGAAAGCAAAATGCTTTGGCTGATTATCTATCGCGCCGACCTGACTATGAGCTTGCTCACGTCACTACGCTGTCATCGTCAGTCACTGAATTAATCCGTGCGGCTTATGCCAAGGATGAACAATGTGTAGCTTTGCTACGTGCTCTTGGGAGCGAGGAGTTTAAAGACTCGGACATGGAATTGTCGGCACGTTTATGTGCGAGGCTACATCGATAATGGCCTGTTGTGCTATCGCACGGATATTGAGGATAACCCTCCTATCGCTGTCCCTCATGATGAGGAGTTGAAGTACCGAATCCTCTATGAGGCACATGATACCGCTTTAAGTGGTCATCTCGGTCGGGAGAAGACCTATAGCTCAGTGATCCAGGCTTATTGGTGGCCCAAACTATACAAGTGGGTGAGCACCTATGTGCGTACGTGTGAAACGTGTCAACGGGTGAAACCCTCAGCACATGCGGCAGCGCCGCTGGCTAGTCTGTCTGTACCCACTGGGTGTTGGGAGTCCATGAGTATGGACTTTGTGTTTGGCCTACCGAAAGATTCGGAAGGCAACACTGGCATTGTGGTCTTTGTTGAACGATTGAGCAAGATGGCTCATCCAGCGGCAGTGCCGGCCTCTATTGATGCCGAAGGTACAGCGAAGCTGTTTATCGACCGTGTGTTTAGACAACATGGTTTGCCAGTGGCAATTGTCTCTGATAGAGATCCCGGCTTCACCGGCAAGTTTTGGAAGTCCATCTTCAAGGTGTTCGGCACCCGTTTGGACATGTCCACAGCGGATCATCCGCAGACCGATGGTCAAACTGAGCGTGTTAATAGCGTCATTAAGGACATTTTGCGCAGTGTTTGCGCTGATACGCCTATGCGTTGAAGCTCCATGCTCCCTGTTGTTGAATTTGCGTTGAACAACGCTGTTCATGCCTCTACAGGCTACACCCCGTTCTACGTAAACGGTCTCACCCACCCTCGCGTTCCGTAAACGCTACCACTATGTGGTTCAGGGCTTGGTGGGGGAGAGGTTACCGATCGGCTTGCTGATATCAGCCCTGCTACTATTCAATAACAGGTAGGCGAGTTTCTCGCAACGCGATTGAATGTTACGACATGTGCGTGACGCAATGGCTGAAATCCAAGACCATCAAAAACAACAATCAGATACTAAAAACAGAGGTTGAATTGAACGTTATCAGGTCGGAGACCAAGTATTACTCAATGCTAAAAACCTACCTACAAATGTAGTGTCCGCTGTCTTCAAGACAAAGTTGTGTCCGCGCTTCATTGGACCATTTACGGTCGTTGCTAAGAAGGGACTTGCGTATACGCTCAACCTTCCACGCAAATTGCGTATACGCTCAACCTTCCACGCAAATTGCGCACCCATCCTGTGTTCTACGCTGGCTTGCTTAATCCGTATCGGGATCCGTACCACGTGAACTTGGAGGCGCTCGCGCCGCGGAAATTGGCCTTGCCATCGGTTGTTGCATCCGAATCAGGAAGTCAAGCTGGGCCTCCATCCGGGTGTGACCCGACTCCAACGCCTGAACGCGAGCTTGCGTCGCTTCGAGCGCAATCTGGGTCTTACCCAATGTCTTACGGAGACCACTCAGCTCGAGAAGTACCTTCTCATGCTCCTCCTTCGGTACACCGACCGCCACCGACGCTGCTCTATCAACAAGGGAACCACCAGTTCCATGTGGAGAGACTCCTGAAACGACGTCGTCGTCATGGCCAATACCAATATTTGGTGAAGTGGCGTGGGTACCCAGAGTCGGAGAACTCATGGGAGTATGAGATTTCCCTTCGGCAAGACTTCCCATACGCCGTGGATGTTTTTGAACATCGTGGCCAGTGTCATCTCGAGACCGAGGCCGTTTCCCACCACTAGTGGTGTCGGTTGGCGGGTTGTTGGTCACAGTCGGACCAGCACTCGCGGCTACCGTAGTAGCTGAAGCATAGCGCGTGCGGTTGCGCAATTGGCCTTAAGCTTGGCATAGTCATACCGAAGCTTTCGTTCTAGACGCACATCGGCCACACTGACACTAGCTCTCAGAGCGTACATACTGCTGAGGCGACGAGTGCGGTGCACCCAGCGAATAAATCGTTGTCTTCTTCGTCCTTTTTTTCGCCTGCGAACAAGAGAATGGGTACGCCCTTAATCGGTGGAACCGGTGCACCACGTGCTTGCAACTCAAGGCGTGCCTTGTACTGACTTTGCGTTGTCAGAGATGGCTCCAGGTACCGCTCACGAAGTGCCTGGCAACTTGCCCCTTCCTCGGGAGAGCCAGCTACAGGACCAATGGTCCACGTTGCCAACGTTTTGCCAGTCGTTTGACGTAGACGTTCCTCCACACCGGGTGGAGTGAACACATAGTCACGCTGGTTCCTAAGGGTCGTGACCATTTGCACATGGCACCGAGAACTTTCTTCTCGTTGAACAGCCAACTCCTGTTGCTCATCGAGCGGGTTGGTGATGATTGCATCACCACGTTCAGCGAACGGACTTAACGTAGTCGGAGGATGTACCTCAGACAGGGGTGTATCGGACATTGTCCTTGCATCACCCGCGAGACTGGTATCGCTACCATAGTCCACTGACTCCTCCATCCCAAGGTATGCACAAAGAGCCTTTGACTCGTTAGGCGATGAGGACATTGTGCTACAGCTTTGTGTTACCGTGAGGTTAACTGCAAGCGGACTAACCTCGTTGAAGAACAAAGTCCGATTGACGTTTTGGTAAACGGCAGTCTGGTGGGGGAACGTGTAACGGGGTTACACATCGAAGGGTACTCGGTACCCTGTGTCTTAGACGCATGGGATGGTATCCCACTGAAGGAGATATAGAATATCTTATCGGTTTATAGGGGCTGAACGTTGTCAGCCACGAGATAGGAAAGATCTCGAAAGTTCTTGATTTAGGACATGAGTGCCTAGATTAGGTAATATTAGGATTAAGATATTCTATAGAGGTAAACGTAAATAAAGTTCAGTTCCCCTTTTGATCTTGTCTAAGACACGTGCCTTGCGAGGCGTCTCGGATCGTTGATCGTTAAGCGTTAGCAACATCTCCCTGAGATAGCTACTCTTGAGCACTAAGTGCTGTAGATTCACTGATTCGTTCGGTTCCCTGGAACAGGGACCCTAAGCGTTACGCTTGTTGACTCATAGAGTTCAGTTCTTTAGAACTAATAACGCTCTTTGAGCCCTAAGTCTTCCTCTGACTTAAGGAGCTGTGCAGCTCCGCTACACTTATGGTGTGAGCAAAACGATGCGCTTTTTGTGGCGCGCAGTCCACGACGCATGTCAGTGTGGTACGCTTCTGGACTACGGGTATACGTCATTTAATCGCCTATGCGAGAACATATTGGCGCAGAAACAGTAGTTCAAGGGGCTCAGTTGCATGCCTGTCTTGAACTTTTTACCCTAGAGTGGAGTGTCGAACCACTTCCCCTAGCACAGTGCCACGTATCACCGCCGCGTCCGGCGCTGTATCTCCGGCTTAGACGAATTCAGACTTCTAGCACATAATCACAATGGGTAATAGACAGTCATGAATCTCTCTCTCAATTTACTTGAATGGTTTATCGACTGGTTTTGGTGGCACGACATCGCATTAATAATTGCTCGCATTCGTTTGTAAATGTGGTTTATGGGGGTGCTATAAACACTATTTATAAACTCGGTTTACCGGGGTTTTGGTAGTCACCCATTATGCTCACTCCATAAGAGCGATTGGCAAATCGAACTCATTATAAACCAAAGGGAATCGTTTATCTCCGACTAGCAGTAAATGTGTCATGGTTTTATCCGAATTATTTAATGTGGTACGAAAGTAAGTTTTTACAGTCACTTTCCTCTCTTGATGGTATACAAAGCTCACTCAACTTAATTCTGTTCATCATGATTCAATTGTATGTCGTCGGCCGCACTTTTTGTGTCGTTGACGGTGTTACCGAGCAGGATTATCCTCCGTCTCCCTTTTTACATATTCCTCTCGTCACAACATCAACCACAATAACGAGTAGAGTAGCCTGACACACAACAATCCATCGACATTTCCATTTTCCATGTACGAAACGTCCAACCTGTTTCCTAGCCGCCGGCCACCGGAATGGGTACGTGAATATACAGAACTTGATTCAGTTCCTTAGACTGAATTACTTATTATACCAAAGGGCGAGCTATAGAGCTTGTCTTCTCATCGTACTTCAGTATTTCCCACCACGTTGTCGTGGCCAAATGAACGTCAAGTGCGCTCGCAAACCCATCTCGCTATTCCTTCTTTGTCTCTTCAATCTGTACGATACTCCATTTTAAGTAAGAGGGCAACAGAACAGAACTGGAATATGGTTGGTCGCGCAATAGCGACGAATAAGACATCCCAACCTTTTTGACCGTTACGTCCCTCACGGGTAACAAGTGACTGTGTAGCAAAACTATAACTGCAACTATAACGAAGTCTATGAGCCTAATGGTCAAGAAAGCTGTGGACGACATGAAAAGAAAGACCATAGATAGATAACGGGTACTTATGCAAGTAGTCTATATATCTTGTTCAAGCCAAGAACGCTACACTTCAGCACGCAGTCGTTTTCTGACCATCGTCCTCGCTTAACGGACTCCATCACTACAGTCAAGATGGCTGAACAAGTGACGACAGGATCGACTTATTGAAACCAGCGATCCGCACTCTTGATGCTTTCATCCACTAGAGACGTACCACTTCCCGCCGTCCACTTTTCGCCAAAAATCTCCTTCTTGTAGCTCTGTACCAATTGCTCAAAGGACTTCTCCTTCTCGTTTTCCTTCGTGTTCTTGCGCTGACTACGGGACAACGAATGGCTTTTCTTCATGATATGAGCTGATTCCAGTGAAGCCAGAGCATCATCCGCAGCATCACCACGCGGAGCCTCAGCACGTTTCCGCTTCTTTGGCTGCTGCTGCTTCACCTTCTTGACTTCTTCTCTTGTCCCCTTGGGCTTCGTCTTCTTACCGTCAGCTTCGGCCTTCGCGATGACTTTACCCTGAGCACGCAATTTCTTGCTCTCACGCTGACGCTGACCGCGACTTTTCTTTATCTTTTCAGCATCTTCACCGTCTTCACCCTGTGCTTCCTTCAATGCACGCTCCTCCTCGCGCTTCTTGGCAGCGTCAGCAGCACGTTTCTCACGCAGCTTCAGCTTACCATGATTTTCCAGTGCAAATTCGACAATAAGGCGTGATATCGAGCTGTCAGGGGCACCCGAAGCTGCAGCCCGGCCAGCCGCGTACGACGTGTACTTGGGGTTATTGTTCAGGATACGTAAAGCAGCTAGTGCGTGCAAGTGCTCGGAAAACTCGACAAAACCGTACCCGCGTGACCGCGGATCCTTGCCAGCCTTCGCTGGTTCCATGTCACGCACCACCTTAGCCATACGAACCTTCACTGAAGGGTTCGCCTCCTTGGACAACAGCTCCGACTTTATTTCGGAGCGGTTCACATTTCCAGCACGCATAGCGGCACTTGCAGCATCATGGAAAAGCTTCTTCAGTGCGCGATCATCCAGCGTAGTGGACAAATTGCGCACAGAAAGACGCAGGGGGGACACAAAGTACATCGGGTTCTGCAGCTTCAGCTTCTTCTCACGAATGGCGCGCCGGCGCTTGTCAATGTCCATCTTTGGTAACTCTAGCTCTGCATCCGCCATCTTGTTCACGTTAATCGTGCCTTCGTACGCCAAGTACAGATTCCGCTTGTCGAGACGGCGACGCTCAAGAGCATTGACATCAGCCATTCGCTCCGCATCAGTCTTTGACACTGCCCGCGACAGGATGAGCTGACGGCCATCAAGCGTCAGCACATCGGCTCCACCGTCTGCCAGAGTAGACAGCGTGAACATATTTTCTTTTTTCCTGTCCTTCTTGGGCTTCTGTTTGCTGTCAACTTGTGGTTGTTCACCGCGCTTCAACACTTCCGCAGCCACGTCGGCTGATTTGAAACGAACGAATGCAACTCCTTTGGACAGTTCCGAGCCTTTCTCGTACACGATACGAGCATACTCAACTGCACCAAACGTTTGGAAAAAGTCGCGTAACCCGTCCTCGGTCGTCTGGAACGATAGATTACGAATAAAAAGCGTACGTTCACGCTGTGCTTCCGTGTCTTCCTTTGGAGTCAGCGAAACAGGTTCCTCGTGCTCTCCTTCTTCTTCGTCGTCGTCGTTCAAATCGTTCGAACCATCGTCCACCTCATCGTCAGCGTCCATTTCAAGCTGATCGTTATCTTCGTCACCACTGTTCACCTCTACTTCCTGCTCATCTCCCTCCAATGCTGAGGCAGTAAGTGCCTCTTCTTCCTGCTTCTTCTGCTGTTCAAGGTACTTTGTCTTGGACAACGCAAAGTCCACAATCATCTCACGACCCTTGACCTTGACTCCATTCAGCTTCCCTACAGCTACACGTGCATCGGCTACATCGCGATACTGAACAAAGCCAAAGCCGCGGCTGCGACCAAGTACAGGTCCAGCTTTAGTAGCCTCCTTACCCGTCTCCTCGCTCTCCAGTTTGTTTTCTTCCACTGGCATACGCACAATGCGGGCCTCGAACAGCGGGCCATGCACCTCAAAAAGTTTTTCTAAATCTTCATCTGTGGTCTGGAAAGCCAAATTACGCACAATAAGGCGTAACCCTTCTGCCTCAGCAGCACGCTTTATGCGACCCGGTGTTCCTACTCTTTCTTTTCCATCCGCTACGACGGCCTTTGCTGCACTCTTCACTTGCAGCGTTGAACCCTTGAATGTGTGGTGATCCAGCTTAGTCACAGCCAGTGCCGCGTCCTTCGTGGATTTAAACTGTACGAAGGCGTAAGCTTTACTGGTATAAGCTTCTTCTTTCAGCTCGACTTTGTCCACCGCACCAATTTTCTTTACCTTCTTGTGCACATGCTTCTGAGTCACATTGGCACCCAGACCAAAAATAAGCACAGACTTGTCCTCCACGCTCGCCTGCTCCTCTCTACGGCGCTCCACGTTTCGCAAAAGCTCACGATGTTCTCGACGGCGGGCATTACGCACACTCTGCGCGTGCGTCATCGTCAACGTACTCGATTTGGCCACAGTGCTATCTTCCAAGACAGGCTCAACATTAATGTTTACGTTCCGCTTGATCTTGACTGGCTTTGTCGTCTCCACTGATTCCACCGCAGCAGGCGCCTTGTCCACTTTAGCCTTTACCTTCTTGGCACTCTTAGCTATGCGACGTTCTTTCTTCTTCGCTGATTCACGGTCTTCACTAGTCATATCCTTCTCCAGTTGTGTCTCTTTCATATGACCATCTTCCTCCTTCTGTAGCTTCTCCTTTTCCTCCTCCTCCTGCTTGGGCTTCTCAGCTGCTACCGACTTGACCAGTCCCTTACGCTTGCCCTTCTCCATCGCATAGTCTACACATCAACCAAATACATACACTCAATAAGACACAAAAGACTCGTCCATCTTGTCAAATGGCGATAGCCGTAGCCACAGCCATAGCCAATCATTCATTCAAGTAGCCGAACCAATGAGCATCTTGCGACCCTGGAAGTCCGCCTTGTTCAGCGTCTCAATAGCCACAGCTGCATCGCTCTCGACTGCACTGCAATAACAGTAACAAAAAGAAGACCATAGACAAAACGTCATACAAATACTCAGTACACAGCGTCCAGTAGAAATGAGCTCCTAGGCGGGCCCTGCACGTACAACTTGACAAAGGCGAAGCCACGCGTCAGTATCTCGTCTCGGCGCTTGCCCTTGTCCTTGATGATGTCGATCTTCTTCACGGGTCCAACGTCGCTGAACACTTTCTCCAGCTCTTCCTGCGTCACGCCAAACGGCAGGTTACGCACGAAGATACTCGCCATGGTATGGTTATGCTGCCTTCGCAACCAATGGCCAGTAGATATCGAGTCTCACGAGTGGTCATGTGTGATGGAAAGATAGAGGTGACTGTAACGCCATCGTTAGAGTACGCTATCCAATTGGAAAGAGATGAAGATTTACAGATACACAAAAACGCTTTAAACTGTTTTTTAAGAGAAAAATGTCTGTAAGGTGTGCGTGTGGAATAATAAATGGCCCACAACGCTCGTAAATAAGTCTCAGACAATGCCTGCATGCCGCTGGCACCACGTGCTATATACAGCATCGTCTACGAGTTCTACTCTACGCTCGGCTTGTAGGCGGAAGCGGCGATGCCCAAGATAGCCGCCATTTCAGCAGCTCCGTAGTTCTTGGCGTCCTTGTTCGTCTGTCGCTTCCGGTAGTGCAGTTTTCGAGAGACAGAAGTCTTGTCAGCACCCGACTTTTTGCTCTTCTTGTCCTTCTTGCTCTTCTTGCTCTCTTTTTTCTTCATCTTCTTCACCTTCTTGCTGCTACTTGAGCTCCCGTCAGAGCTGTCAGCATCCAGGTTGGACTTGTTCCTGTACGATTTGTTCAGTGTCTTGAGCACATCTGCAAAGCCCTCGACCGTCTCCGACCAGCCCTGCACTTCTGCCTGCTTAAGGCTGCAGCCCACACCCAAATTCTCTGAACGTCGTCGGATCTTCACGTGTGAAGCCTGCCCCTGCAGCTCCTTGCCCACCCCTTTACCCGCCGACCAGCCCATCTTGACCAGCATCTTAAAGCCGAACTTAGACGTGTCCGAGGCCCAAGCCATGTTCTGCATCCCGCCCAGCGCCACCATCGTCTTCCCCGCCTCTTCCTCCGTCTTCGTGGGAGAACAGGAGGATGCGGCGTCCATAGTGAATACCATTAAATGCGATCACAACGTCGCCGATTGGAGAGTTACAGAGTGAGACGTTCACGGCCAGAGCGACCTGTCAAACTTATTGATCAGGCAGGGTACGCGAGGGCGACCAGTGATAATCGATGAAACAAACAATTCAATACAGCGAAAACCGGTACTACTGGAAAAACTTTCCATTCGGTCAGTAACATGCATCGATTCTTGACAACCGTCAACATTAGGTTGTCAAAAGGTGTGGTACTCCTGTACAAAAGCAGCTAGCTGGGCACCGAGTGCCTTGCGGAATGGCGAAGTCGACGACGTGAGTGCCGCATGCAGTGCCTTGCCGCCTTCCGACTGATAACGAGACGGTACTACGGCCTCAACGTCGTAATCCCCACCACAATCCGAGCTCAGGTCCAGAAACTTGAGCTCTCCCGTCGCGACATTGGCTCCTTGAGTCAGCGTGCATGCCAGTGTGAAGGCAAAGTCAAAGATGTAGCGCTTGGCGCCACGCACCACTGCAATTGACGCGTCACCCTCTAGATTCGACACTTGCACCGAGGTGACGACCCCTTCCTCGGTATCTAAAGGAGCCGACACGCCTGCAACGATCGTTTCCAGCTTCCCCTTGGCCCACGCCGTCATGTCCTTCTCCTCGAACGTGTTGCCCTGGTTCCAAGCGGATCCACCGTCCACGCTCTTGATCTGCACAGCATTAAGGTCTTGGACTTGCTTGGGAGCAATGTCACCAATTAGTTGCTTGGCTTCCTCGGTTAGCTCGTTGTTAAAGAACGTGGTCACGCGTCCATCTGCCAACTTCTTATAGCCACGAACATGACCAATGATTTCGGCATCTTCCTCCACAACTGAAGAATCAGCAGTTGAAGTGGTTCTCGTAGCTGAAGGAGCAGGACTAGATCGCGTCTCTTGCACACGCGTCATGACCTTCTTAGACGGTGCCACCACCGGTGCCCCCTTCTGCTTTGTGGCCAGCTCTTGCACTTTGGCAAACAGCAACGTCACCGACTTGTTGCTTGGCTCCAAAGCTTTTGCATCGTCCAGTACAACGAGCGCTTCTCGATAACGTTCCAGCTTGACAAGGGCCTGCGCCTTGCGGAATAACCCCTTGGCGTACGCAGCGTCCAGCGCCACACACGCATCTGCGTCCTCCAGCGCTTGCTCGGCTTTGCCCATTGAACACCGAGCAGCCGAGCGATTGGCATAGAAAATATGCCGATTCGGCATCGAATGGCTCTCAGTCACGGCGAGAGCCCTCGTGTAGAGCACCTCGGCCTCTTCCAGTGCGTTCTGTTGGAAAGCGGCATTACCCCGACGCTTGATCTCCGCCACGAGATGCTCCAGCTCCGTGGGGTCACTCGGGATGGCTCCGTGCAGCACGTCCGAGTGACGGGAAAACGGCAAACCTGTATCTCCTCCAAACATTTTATTGGGATAGCTTTACCTGTTGACACAAAGATTAAAAGTGGCAGATACCCGGATTGTCAAAAACCTAGTTGAATTAGTTCATTACTGCCTATTCCAGAACGTTCGAGGCTTAAACTAGGTCACTGGATGGCTGATCATGATGCATAAGGGCTCAACTGCCAATCTATCGACATGCACCTGCCTTGTTTTTTTTGCAGCCTTTCACTTGGTTCTACTTGTCCGATTTCATCATGACCGAGCGCTTTCGCCGCTTGTTCCTGGCTGGGTTGTCACCGATTGCATTCCCGGTTAATTTCCTCTTCTTGGCTGCATCGTGCGAGCTGCCTGAAAATGAGCTTCTTTCGCCTCCTCTGCCTTCTTCTTGGCCGCCTCCTGCTCTTTCCAAATAGATAGCTGACTCTGGTACTTGGAACCGCCAATGTGGTCCTTTACTCGCTTCTCGTCACGAGCAATCGCGGACTCTGTGACAACGCACCACAACATGTCCGTCTTCAGCTCGTCCGGGTGATCCACAAACATGGGCGCGTACTTTGCGAACGAAAGCTTCAGATTGCGGGCCTTCTGGTAGCGCTTGCCCTGCAGGTACATGTTGATGACGTTCACGTCTGCCACCATCTCGTGACCTGTCGTAGAGCACCGTACTCGCGAGTCTCCAATAAATGTCAGATCCGGTGTAGATTGGACGAGAGCTTCCACTGTCTCCCGCGGCTTGATCTCCGTCTCTTTTTTGCTGACGGACGCAGCGTTCTTGCTAGGAATAGCGATAGGCTTGACCTTCTCAAGAGCGACCATCTTTGCTGCAGCCGTTGGCCGTTGATTGATCGCAGCAGGGAGCACCTTCGTAGGCGTAGCCAAAGGCCGCTCACTGAGACTTGAGCTCTCAGCGGATGACGTAGTGGAGCTAGAAGTCTTCGTGCTGACTGGAGGAGACGGTCTTTGCATGCTCTTCACCGTTTTGTTCTTTTTCGTATCCATTGGCGTGACCGCATTGGTCTCCCTGCTAGTGCTTGCAGCGGGTATAGCCGTGGTAGATGGCGAAGTCTTGACGAGTGTAGGAGACGGCGTCTGCTTGCGCTTTGTTGTCTTCTTTTTTAAGTTTGAAGGTGCCACCTCGTTGTTCTCACTGGTGCTCACTGCGGGTGATGCAGAGGTGGATAGAGACTTCTTGACAGCCGCAGGAGACAGTATTTGCGTGATTCTCGACTTCTTGACAACTGTGGGAGACGGCGTTTGCTTGCTCTCCAGTGTCTCCTTCTTCTTCGCAAATGCAGGCGTGACCGCATCGGTCTTACTGCTAGTGCTCGCAGCGGGTTGTGCAGTGGCAGACTTCTTAGCAGCTGTAGGAGACGGCGTCTGCACCTCCTTCTTCTTCTTCTTCGTAGGCGTCACTAGCTTAATATCACTGCCTGTGCTCGCAGCGGGCAATGCAGTGGTAGATGGAGACTTCTTGGCGACTGTAGGAGACGGCGTCTGCTTGCGCTTGGCTGTATTCGTTTTCACGTCCGAAGGCATCACCTCTTTGGTCTCACTACTAGCAGATGTTGCAGTAGTTTGAGGAGCCTTTTTAACAACTGTAGGAGACGGCGTCTGCTGACTCTTCAGCGTCTTCATTGTTTCCATGACCGTAGGCGTTACCATCTTATTGCCACCACTTTCAGAAAGTGACACAGTGCTACATGGAAACTTCTTAACAGCTGCAGGAGACGGCGCTTTCTTGCTCTTTGCCGTCTCCTTTTTCGTGTCCAAAGGCGTCACCAGCTTTTTCTTACTGTCATCAGCAAGTGACGTCGTGATTTGAGAAGACTTCTTAACAGCTTCAGGAGACGACATCTGCTTGATCTTCGACTTCTTGACGTCCGAAGAAGACGGCATCTGCTTGCTCTTCATCTTTTTCGTATCCGTTGGCGTCACCAGCTTAATCTCACAAGAAGAGCTCTCACATGGTAAAACATCAGTATCCGTAGATTTCTTGGAAACTGTAGTTGTTGGCGAGTGCTTTCTCTTCAGTGTCTTCTTCTGCTTCGAATCCGTAAGCGTCAACTGTACAGTCTCCCTACTAGCACTCTTGGACGCGGTAACCTTCAGCTCCTTCACACAAACATCCGGTTCTGCTTCTGGCTCCACGTCACGCTTCACCGCTCGCTTTACCTCCACGGCTTTGGCTGTAGGTAACGTGCTTTCAATGCTGCTCAACACGTCCAGCATCTGCTGCTCGCCGTCCTTCGGGTGGTCGTCCAGGAACTGCAACGCGTGGCTCAGGATCACCTCCGACTTGGCATTCCCTCTGCACAGCTTCATCTCCATCGCCAGCACCTGCAGCTTCCGACGAGGCGCGCTCTTTAGCGCGATCATAGCTTTGCCCATGCTTGGTGTATCCATCCGACGGACGCAGTGGGTTCCCTGCCAGTCGTACGCAATAACATCCCACGGTAGTGACTATGTTGCGTCTATGTTGCGCGTAGGTTGCTCGAGATCATTTCGATACTGGAACAACAAGAGCTTCAACTTGCTACCGTTCGACTCGCAATGTTGGTGCGACGTTGTTCCATTGCTCCTCTATCTTTTTTCCACCTTTTAAATATCCGGGAACTGCTGTAACGAACGTATCGAATAAGCACACACAAGCTGCATCGAATTTTGCATTCAATACGGGGAACAGTGTATCCGTAATTGATGTTGAATTCATTTCGTAGACTCGTCTAGGCACACGCTCTAAGAAAGCAATTGGCTGCAATGAGATCGGCATAGTCAACATGTGTTCATCACAACTCGGAAGCTTGATACTGCTTCTATTGATCAGCTGATGCAGGCATGTGTGTGATTCCATGACGTGACCATTCACGACATTGACAAGGCATATTTTCTTGCTGGCGACGTAGTAGATATTGAGTGATCCGTTACGCGGATGTGTACGTGTCGACGATCGAAGCTGTTATACGTGTATGCACCATGAGTCTCGGAGATGATGGTTGTGAGGCTTTACTGTTGTCTCTGATCGCTTACTGAAAAGCGTCCGTCAAGGCAGCCGAGCTTCGTGACTAGCCGATGCGATGGCATTGTTCGGCAACACAAAGGATTGATGTAGATCGATGGTTCAGGAAAATGCAAGAGTTATCGACCTTCATGACTGACTTACGGTTTGGCTGGGCGATACAGTTCTCCGTTCGATATGACGTATCAAAACGTCGTTTATACGTAACGTCGATTGACTTTGACACGCATAATCCTCCTCCTCAGTAGCCGCAATTCAACTTGGCAAATTTGCAGGGCCTTTTTTGTGGAATGGCTCGCGCTTTATGATACTTTTAGCTACTATCAGTCAGCTTTCTAGCAACATCATGGAGTGCTTCATAGTAGCTCCGTTCGTCCGATCGAGGTTCGTTCGTAAGCTGCAAACTACTGGAACGAGTCGCACGTAATTGTGTTTATGCTCTGACGCATCCGCAACAGAAGCTGAAGGAACAGAAGCTGTAGCAGATGACAGGTTCAAAGACTTTGTTATCCCACGCATAATCGACAGCAAGCTCTATCAGCTGTGACTCGAGACCAAGCTTATTCGCAGCAGTCAAAGTATTTTTTACTGCTACGCACCAGGTGCAAGTCGATTCCGTAAGAGCGTGCTCTACTTTGCAGCATGAAAATACTACGCCACCTCTAAAGGGGATCTCATGGACACTATGGTCGCTCTGGCATTAGTCGCAGCTACAAAAGCGCTTACAGTATCCCAAGTACATCGTTACCAAACACTATCGACATCACTACCCACTACAGCGAACAAGGGTTGACACGATAGCGTCAATTGCAACCACAAAATCGAGCGTTCATATTCCAGGACTTTCACAAGGTATCGATGTACTGGCTGCACCGTTTGCTACATTACAAAACGCTGTTGTTCGTCTTTTCCGGACTACATACACTACGAGGTGTTCGGTAGAGTGGTAAGCTAGCGATGACGATCAACACTTGTCCCCTTTAACAACTTGACGACCGACCGAACGACGATCGACGATCGCCATCAACTGCGGTGCTGAGCAGGGGAATGTACTGCCTGATCATTGGCTGGTACTGGTCAAAGAGGATGCTTGATGAAGATGGTCTCCGATGTACTGGTCACCACGCATTAGCCTTTTCGTACTGTGTAAACAGCGCAATCCCAACCACGAGTCTGCAATCGGTTCAGAGCTCCCACGCTTCTCTCACCAATTGATCCCCTCGTCGACTATTCCAATATGTCTCAGTCACACACGTCCAGGCCTCTACGCGTGGGTCTCGTAGGCGGTGGGCGAATCGGAAAAGTGCATGCAAAAACTCTACAGCGCGCGGGTGCTATTGTCGCTATGGTTGGTGCTGCCTGCGACTTTATCGTGGGGATTAACCCTCAAACTCACCAGTTACTCATACTGAAGGATGTGCTGTGGGTGCTTTGCAGATCGCTGACCCCATTGGGGACGTCGCGCAGACAGTGGCCGCAGACTTTGGTATCTCGCGCTGGACGACAAGCGCTGCTGAGGTTTTCGGCGATCCAGACATTGACGCGGTCGTCATCTGCTCCCCAACTGCGCTGCACGCCGAGCACATCGTCGAAGCGGCAAAACACAAGAAGCAAATCTTCTGCGAGAAACCCGTCGCTTTCAGTGTTGATAAAGTCGACGAAGCCATCAAGGCGGTACGGTTTGGTTGTCAATGGTGTTGTTGTTGTAGGGGATGGCATGCATGACTGAGGATACGAGTTGGTGCTTTTTTATTTCGGATGTAGGCAGAAGATGCTGGCGTGAAGCTCATGATCGGCTTCAATCGTCGATTTGACGCCAACTTTGCACGCATGAAGCAGGCGATTGATTGCGATGAGATCGGCAAGATCAATATGTTGCGTATCACAAGTCGTGACCCTGGTGCCCCACCTATTGAATACGTCAAGGTGTCGGGTGGACTCTTTCATGACATGACTATCCATGACTTTGACATGGCGAGGTTTCTTGTTGGCGACGAAGTAGATGAAGTCTACGCAATGGCACAAAGCGTGAACCCGGAAATTGCAGCAGTAGGCGATGTCGACACTGCTGTGGTGCTGCTCAAGTTCCGTAATGGCGTCATCTGCTACATTGAAAACAGTCGGGAGGCGGTGTACGGATACGACCAGCGCGCGGAGGTTCTAGGCTCGAAGGGGTCTGTAGCGTTCGACAACAAACATTCGAACCAGGTGGTGGTGTCCACGAATGAAAGTGTCCGTCGCGACTTACCGCTGCACTTCTTCTTAGAGCGTTACATGGACGCGTATGTGGCGGAAATGGAGGCTTTCATCCGTGTGTGCACCACTGATGGTTCTTCCGTTCCTGTTGGTGGACCCGATGGCCGTGAGGCTCTGTTGTTGGCGTTAGCGGCAGACAAATCGCTTGCTGAGAAGCGTCCTGTTAAAATCGATGAGTTCCGGTAGTTTTCCTGACAGATGGTCCCCGCATATAGATGCTTAGCTGCTTGCTCTTCATACATACATCCTCGTGTGTAAACTAAACGAACAAATTCAAACAAGACAAGCTGAGCACACATGCATTTTGTGGTAACCTTGTCTGTTGTCGTTGCACTATCACTGTCCCTGCGTCCAAAGTCGGTGCTGGATCTAAAACACGATCGTGTCCAGCATAGCGCCGAGACACTGGACTGTGTTGAGAGCCATGAGATCGTACACATCGTTCTCCAGATGCTTCTTCGGGTCCAGCTTGCCGACATTGAGCACTTCGAGCTCCTCGGGTGTCTTTTCTTCTTCCTCCTGGACGCGCTTGTTATACTTTTCCGTGAGACCCAACATTGTCTACGCTCGTCGTGAAATAAAACAAGACAAAAGAACAAGCTTTAGCCCAGTGATCCTCATTGTCTTTGCACCAGGCGTTTGACCACGCACGTACCTCCACCGTCTTCTCGTTCTCCTTGGAGTGATCTTCAAACTTGGCGAGCACAAGGCCGTCGCTCCACGTGTTTTTGTGTAGATTCATGAGCATTTGCTCCTCCAGTTCATTTTTGCGGTAGTCAATAGCGATCGAGTAGTAATGACGGTTCAGTCCGTGGATCAGCGCCTGGATCGACGGCTTGTTCAAGTGGCCAATGTTCGAGGTCGTTTGCCGCGGCTCTTGGCCCATCATCATGAGCTGTGGATTAATGAGACGGAAGGCGTCAATCACCACTTTGCCCTTGACACTCTGAATAGGGTCCACTACCACTGCGACAGCGCGCGGGTTCAGTGCTTCAAAACTCTGCTGGGTATTGATATCCACCCCCGAGAGCCAGCAGCCAAAGCCCGGGTGCGAGTGGTACCACCCCACGACCATCTCGGCCCGTCCCGTCTGCTTGAGCATCTCCAGCATCTTCATCTGGAAGACCGGGTCCACGGCCTCGACACTCACGCCCGTGCCGCTTTGGGGCATAGCAAAGACGTCAATGCAATTGACAGTGTAATCGTCCACGAACTCGCCGAGCATGAGACCCATAACTTCCATTGGTACACCGGCTCGGCCTGTATAAAGAAGAGGTAATATATGCATAAATTACACCTCAAAGAGACGAAGATATTAGTGAATAAAAAATGGCAACTCGTACCGTGTTTCAGCATCTTCAGCAACGCGAGCGACGAGATATGCACCTTCTCAGCGGTGTCAACGAGCGGACCGTCGGCTCCGGGTCCGCCCTGGCCTGGAAGTCCCGGCAGGTTGCCAAAGATGCGCTGGAGTCGGTCCATCGTTGAAAACTTGGTCGAAGATTGGGGGGAGAGGTGCTTTTTAATGCAAAGCTTGTTTTGGGTCCTGCGAAGGCCTGTCATTTACGGTTTGACCGTCTTTTTAAGGCTTTTTGCGGGGCACTTTGTTTAGGACGACGAGTGGTACTGATATAAACTGGAAGGTGCGTTTGTTGCTACTTCGATTGCTTACTTCAGTGCTGCTCCTTTGATAAGTTAGTGGTCTTCCAGAATATTCACCAAGGTTCGTTCTTTTATGGTCGTTAATTAGAAGTTACAACCAGAACGAGCGATAAAACTTTATGAAAGGGAATTCTTTCTGAAATTTGGGCTGTTGTAGCATGACAAGGTACGGTAAAAACATGGCAATGGTATTTAAAATCAACTGATCGCCGCTATGTTGTTGTTCCATCGCCGGTAGTATTACCCACTTTAGCAACAATTACCCAAAATTAAACTATTTGAGAATCACTTAGTCACCGCTAACGAAAACAGACATGTCTACGATGATATCGGTTTTAACATTTATTCATCGTTTTAACGATTTGTCCTATATTCTTCTTTCGCTCAAGCCGCGACTAACGCATCCTTTTCGTTGGTGGCATTCTTGGGATCCTTATTGTTCATCGTCTTCGTGGCATGACTCAGCTAGCGTTTTCTGATGCGGCATAACAGGTTTGCGCATTGTGTTGAGTGCGGCGACCTATGCGACGACGCCAAGCAACGGTAATTGACTCAAGTTGTCAGTAGCTTCTCCGAAGTCGTTTGCGTGATCGACACGCGAACAGCTCGTATGTAATTCGAAAACGCAGCGACCAGACTCATTATCCCCTTGCTGGAATTGTATGCAATCTGGACGCCGGTTGCCATCAGCTTGAACTTCGCATAGACTTCGATAGAAGAGCTGCTTGCGCAGACCGAAAAAAAAACTTGGTGATGACTTTAAGTGCACAATTGTCACACTCAACGAGGTATGTGAGTGGAAAGTATGCATAGCATGTTCCAAGGTGGCATCAAAACCCGGTGATACACTTTGGCAACGTGTTCTCTTTTCGATAGCACGCTGTGGTGGCTGTAGTACGGGGTTTTCTTGCCAAGCTATTTCATGTGCGTATACTCGAATGTCCTAGTTGCACTGGAAGCGTCGCCACATGTTAACTCCAGCGGGATATTCTTCCGAGTTACTACTATCGTCGCTGCTATTGAAAGCGGCGCTACTGCCGTCATCGCTACCAGAGGAATAATTTGGACGACATCGTCGACTTAGGTAGAGGCCAGACGTATTCTTTTTTCACTCTAAAAACAAGAACTTATGAACATCAACTTTAATACAGACTTTGC
The DNA here is from genome assembly GCA_000173235.2 of Hyaloperonospora arabidopsidis Emoy2. Lineage (NCBI taxonomy): Eukaryota > Oomycota > Peronosporomycetes > Peronosporales > Peronosporaceae > Hyaloperonospora > Hyaloperonospora arabidopsidis. The sequence goes on from JH598035.1 coordinate 78,734, forward strand.
TCACCTTTACTAATGATAAATCTTGCGTTGAGGGCATAGACAGAATTGGCACGTCCCTCTTTTCCCATTTGTCATCAGCCTTCTATTTCACTGCGTTCTCGTAGCTGCGTTCTCAACGAGGCGTAACATACTCGGCCATTTTGGTGGCCTTGCATTTCTGCTGCGCTTGGAGGTTCTACTCATGTATCCGCTGCTTCTTAATTGCCTTGCATTACAGTTCTTACCACTCTCAAGCTTTGTACTGGCCTGCTGCAGGCGTCAGCGGGGTCGGCATGCATTCTCATTTCCATGCAGCTATTTCGGATTATTCGGCTGTATATTCTATGTCGAAATGAAGGCCAGATGTGCTTCCAGCTAGAACGAAACGAAGAAGCAATGCATAGTAGTTATAAAACTTGGTATCATCACAGACATGTCTGTTTTGATTAACCGAGGACCAGGTGTTTCCCTATTTTGTCTAATTCTGGGTCATTGTTGCCGAATTGGGTGAAACTACTTGCAACGGAACAACAAGATAGCGGCGATCGAGTGATTTCCTACTTTTATTGTTGAGCTATACGTAGACTCTTTTTTCCAATTGTGTGACATATATTTATTTCTGGTTAATTTACATATGTATTTCTTGATCTTGAGATACATTATTTAGTTTCGATCATTTTGGTATATACTTATCACTTTGCCTATCATGGTTCAGAGTACAATATTTTTTAAATAATCAAAATCGCTGTGAGACTGTTGATGCAAAAGCACATTCTGGAGAGTAATAATGAAGGGATCTTGGTGGTCACGTCATGCATGTTTACTCGATGTTATCATTAACGGCTGGTCTTTATCAAACTGATAGCACTACTGTCTTTACGTTGGCGAATCGCAAACTGCAGTTACGGGTTTGACTCGATTCCACGTCCAATCGTTGATGCCAAACAAACGCGTAGTCTGATTGTAAATGAACCCACCCGCAAGCCCGTACTTATGCAAATCACGTACGAAGTCCGTTTTGTCACCAAAAGTCAAATAATTCATTTAAGCAAGTGACGACTCTGTCGAAACATCCCATACACCTTCATTGAACCGTAAAGTACATGTGTCCCATTATTAGTATTACGTTAGACAGTGTTTACAACATCCGCCACCTCCATCCGCCTTTCCAGGATGGAGTTCCTCGTGCCGCTACATGCAGCGGATCTGGAGCTGGCCAAGGCAGGGCGTTACCACGTGCAGTCAGTCCATGCGTTTGAAGACGAGACGGACGAAGAGATGGCAGCGCACATCCAGCAAGTGGAAGACCAGGTGCTGGGCAGCGAGGCGGGACTGGAGCTGCTGCAGGAAGAGTGGCTGGACTTGACGTACAGTTTCGTCAAGAAGCTACCGGCGTTACCAGATGCACTGCGTATGCGTGTGATTGAGATGCTCGCAGCTTTTGTGAGCAGCGTGACGGAGAGTGTGTTGGCAAGACGCTCCGGCAGCGATGACGCGGACGACGTGGCCTTGATCCGAAGTGCTTTTAAAGCCAGTGTGTACTTTCTCGTCACAGCGCTCACGAGTGTCTGCAGTAGTTTGCAGCTACAGGTGGAAAAGGACGTGATGAAGACAAAGGGGAAGAAGAGCCAGACGGCTGTGATGAATCGCATCAACTGGAGCAAAGTCGTTGAAGGAGCTATTCATAAACTCAGTCGCTCGATCAGCCCTGCGACGTTTGGCATGTGGAACATGAGAGTCCCTGAGGAGGTGCGTTGTTGATTCGGGAGAGAATGAAGGAGTAGGGGGTCTGGTGCACGTGTTGCGTTGATGCTAACGACTGCTGGTGTTAGGAGTTTTCGATGCAGTATTGCAAAGTTGTGTTTGAGCTATTGGGCAATGCAATGCTTTGCCGCGGAAAGGCCCTGAAGCCAAAGCTTTATCATGTTCGTAGTGCTCTACTCTCTCGATATATTTTCGATACGACGCAGGTGACTGACTAACTGTGAGCTACTTTTGTTGGGTTGATCTTGTTTGTAGTTGCTCGCAATGAGTCTGCAAAAAGCGCCTGCTATCCATGTTTCAGTAGTAGCCTCGCTTATTGATCTCATCTATGCACATGAGCATCTGAGTGCCCCCATTGCAGAATTAGTCGAGCTGCTGTATTTCAAGTATGCCAACACCACGTTTGCGTCGAACCTTATCAGCGAGATTGGGAAAATATCTTCTCGAGATGCCTCGAAAGATGTAGCTGGGACGCGAAATATTGCCATGTTTCTTTCCAGTCTGTCAACTCTCACCCCGGCATTAATTACGGGCAACCTGAGTTTCGTGTTGGCATTGTTAGACTGTGAAGCGTATCAGCTACGGAATGCTGCTGTTACGTGCGTGACACAGATCTTGCTCTGGAATTTTCGACAGAGCGGACAGCAGGAGCCCGAGGATGACGCAGTGACTACGGTAAAGAAGAAACATGGACCTGACAGTGACGAAAGTAGTGACGGGGAAGGAGATGGCAGCAGTAGTGAATCGAATGGTGAAGCACACACTGAAAACGCTAACACCGAAGCCCCTCGCACGTTCTCTCGTTCGACGAGAGACCAGTTACTCAGTGTGCTTGAAGACCGCATTCATGACATTAATTCCTTTGCTCGTGGGCATGTGTTAAAAATGTGGGCTCTCTTGTGCGAAGAAGGAGCGCTACCGCTACATATGCTTAAGAATGTTACATTGATGGCTGTGGGACGGTTGCAGGACAAGGCAGTGGTCGTTCGCCGTCATAGCATCCACCTGCTTACGTTATTGCTAGAAAGAAACCCTTTCATGGGTAACCTTGATCGTCAATTCTACGCGATGAAGCATGATGCCTTGACAGTAGAGATGAAGCTAATGCGGGACGAAGTGATCGCCGGCGCGGAAAAGGAAATGAGTGAAGCTATGGGTGACATCGCCATCCAAAGCGGAGACTCGGAAGCACCCTCGTCGACTATTGCTTCAGAAGAGGAAGCTGTCGCTCTGGAAAAAGATCTGCAGAAGACCATGCGTTTGTTAAAGTACTACCAAGATGCAATGAACTTTATTGATGAGTTTGAGCTGCAAGCGTTGCCACTGATGGGTCAATTGCTGGGGAGCAAGTCGACTTCCGATGTACTGGAGGCTATCCAATTTTTTGAGAAAGCATACCGGTTCCATCTTAGCGCGGCCCAAGCTGGTATCAGAAAAGTATTGCCATTGATATGGCGATCCGATGTATCCATTCAAGATCAGTTGTCCAGCACTTTTGTGGCTCTGTTCGTCCGCATTGATGAAGAAGACCCTGAGCGAGATTCACCGCAGCTAGTGGCAGAAAATCTTGTGAAATTTCTGGACAAGTGTACTGTTGCTGATTACACGTGTCTCGAGCGGATCATGGGCGAGCTCCACCGTGGCCAGAAGGTACCAATGGTGGTAATCAGCTCTCTTTGGGGGCTTGTAGATGTCACAGTGTACCCTGTTTCCGTTGTGAGCAACGCCTTGGCCCTGCTGAGCATGATCGCGAACATCGATGATTCGATGTTGTTTTCCAACGACCGTCTCAGTCAGGTTCTTTCGATGGGATTCGGTGATGTGGCATGCAGCCCAGACTCACGGTATCGAGTCTTCGGAGCTGCTTGTCGGTTGGTGCAATGCGTTCAACTGGAGCCAAAAAGCTTAGCCTCAAAATCCAGCGGTCAAACCCAAAGACGCATACAGCGCACAAATCTAGACGCAACGGAGCAGATCATCCTTCGCTTGCAGCGATTCCTTGCTCTAGATTTCGTAAGTGACGACGGAATCGACACGGAGTGCCTACATTCCACATGGTTTGATACCGTGCAGCAAGCGATTGACGCCATCTTCTCCATCTGTGAGCGTCCGGAAGACGTGTGTGGTGACGTGATTAAGCATCTTTCGCTGCGTCTCTTCGAAAGTGAAACAAACGACGTGTCGCGCGTTGAGTTAGCTCACTTTTTTTTCGTGTTGGGTCACTCCGCAGTAAAAGTTGCTATTCACGTGGAAAAACTAGCTGCAAAGGTGAAGGAAATGCGCGGCAATCGTGGCGTACCGAAGAAACTCACTGACAACACAGTGTCAAATCGGGACGCCGAAGACGTGACTGCGATGGAGGATGAACTTGGTGTTGCTGCTGAGGTTGAGGCTGAGGAGGACACCTTTGTAAACAATATTATCCAAAAGGAGATCGCTTGCCGCAACTTGCTTGGAGTATATGGGCCACTGATTATCCGCGTACTCGTGGGAACCGAAGAAGAGTTTCAGAGTGACAAGCTGCTGATAGAGTGTGCTGTGGTAGCGCTGAGCAAATTTATGGCGGTATCGGAGGAGTTCTGCGAGAAGCACTTGCAGTTGCTCTTTACGATCCTCCAAGATTCTTCCCAGCCCTCTGTGAGAGGTGACGTGATCATCGCGCTAGGAGACCTCTCATTCCGCTTTCCAAATTTGGTGGAGCCTTGGACACCCCACCTTTACAACCGACTCCGTGATGTCAACCTCAACGTCCGCAAAAATACAATTGTTGTGCTCTCTCACCTGATTCTCAACGACATGATCAAGGTGAAAGGCCAGATAAGCGAAATTGCTATCTCACTGGTCGACAAAAATGACGGCATCCGCAATCTTGCCAAGCTCTTCTTTTACGAGCTATCGAAGAAAGGTACGAACCCTATTTACAACATGCTGCCGGACGCCATTGGCCAACTGTCGACAAGGTGAGAGAAACAGGTTTATTTTCACTGCTTTTTGCACTTTTATGAATGACTAACGGGCTGCCAAAAACTTTGTAGCGAGCTCGTATCCAATGCCGACTTCCAGACGATCGCGCGGTTCCTCATTCAATTCATTTTGAAGGAAAAGCAAATCGAGAGTATCGTTGAAAAGCTGGCGCAGCGATTTTCAACGGCCGCCAAGGCCCAGCAGCAGCGTGACCTGGCTTTTTGCTTGGCACGTTTGCCGCATACGGAAAAGTCGCTTAAGTACCTGTATCAGAATCGCAAGCTGTACAGTGACGCGCTCCATGATAGTGCAGTTGCTGACAACTTTACGTCCCTGGTCGCAAAAGCTCGGCGGGGAACCAGTACGCTTACAGCGGCAGCTGAGATGAAAGAAGCCATTGACAAGCTGGACCAGTTTGTGGCTGGCAAGAAGGAGGGAAAAGAGATGGTAAGACGTTGTATTTATTGGTACGTGAAGGGATCATACATGTACTCTGGTACTTACGCTGATGCGTGAACAGGACGAGACCATGGGCAGTGAACCTGCGGAACGTGTTTCGTCACCGCAAGCCAAGGGTAAGGCGAAGCGCAAGGTCTCTACCAAAGGTATGAAGTCTTCGAGAGTGATGCCCAAGAAGAGGGGGCGAGCCAAACGGAAGGCAAGCACTCGCAGTAGAAAGGTTACTAGCGCCGTGAGTGAGGACTCTTTAGAAGAAGACGAGTGAAGCTTATCTCAACAAGTCGTGGTTAGCGAATGAAAGCAGTACGTGTTTTGTAAACGAAGGCCTAACATCGAATCAAGATCCTCCGAACAAAAGACGTCCAAATCATCGATCGGTCGTCGGTTGCAGTCATCCCTTTTGACATACAGCAAGTAGTCGTCAGCCTACAGTGGCTGCCGGTCAGCCACCACCAAGCTTGTGCAGGCGGTGAGCACGCGCAGAACTTCGTCCGGATCATCCAGATAATACTGTGCGCGACTGACTTTCATGCCCACTGTGCACGTGTAGCAGTTGCTGCCCTGGACGACGTCGAACATGTCTTCGTCCGTACGTTCATCGCCAAGCGCAAGAATGAAATCAAAGTCCAGCGCCGTAAAGTACGGCGTCTCACTCTCGTACTCCAGAATGCGGCTCACAGCTCGGCCTTTATTCACACGCCACGGTCGAATCATCACATACTTCTTAATTTGGCACATCACCACACCAACCGGCAAATCACGCAGCATCTGATCGAAATGAAGCTGCATATCCTTTGCCTGCTTTAGGCCGAAAGTTGGGTCAGCGTCTCGAAAGTGCCACGTATAGCAGCAATCCTTCACGTCCAGCAATGAGCCAGGGGTCCGCTCAGTGAAGTGTTCCAGTATGCTCTCCACTTCGTCGCGCCACCCCAGCTCAACGTCACTAAACATGCACTGCCACGGAGCACTTTCAAACACAGTGCCTTCGTTCCCGTTCGCTCCCATGATGGATGATGACGACTTGACCAGCAATTCGTCTTCCGCGACAAGCACAACTGGCACTGATTCTGCTCCATGCGGCGATTCCACACTACCCATACTCGCCACGACAGTACTACTGCTGGTCAAAATACCGCCGCTTCCATCGACATCGAGCATAGATGGGTGTTTGGCGGCCGGGCGGAACCAGTAACCATGCTCTGCCGCTAGTCCCACGCGCGGCAAAGGGCCGAACCATTCCTACGATGTACACGAGTATTCGGGAGAGAAACGACACGCAATACGATCATGTCACACAGTAAACAACAAGCATAGTATAGAGCAAGCGTAAGCGTAAGCTCACCTGCAGACGGTTCTTGTTCCTTCCACATATGATGTAGACCGTATTGCGTGGATCAGCAGTCAGTTCTTCCAGACACGAAAGAAGCGCCGGGGAAGGCTCCGCCAGTTCCTCCATACTCTGGTAATTCACAAGCGTACCATCATAATCCAGCAAAAACAAACGCCGTTGGCCTCGTTCGTAGTACCCCAGCAGTTGCGCCGTGTCCAATTTGTCGAGTCGGTTGTATTCTTGCGCGGTTGCAGCAGCCTGCACCATGCCAAAACCACGTGGGTGAATTGGATCAACATCGCCATGCACAACTACTATCTTACCTCGTTCAGAGCTGACATAATTCGTTGAGCCCACAGTGTCGACGTGTACGTAAATACATAGCGCGACAACTGGTGGTGTCGGATACGTTTCGTGGTCGTGCTCATGCGTAGTGCCGTATCCACGCTTGCTGCAACTTGCTCAATATGCATCGGATTTACCAACAATGCACCCTGGAAAGACGAGGCACATCTGATAGCAAGCACAATCCAAAGTAATTCCTGTTAGCACAATACCAACCATCTCATCCAGTACCGCCAACGGCAGACAACATACCCTGCGAATTCACTGTAGACGAGAACGCCACGGCAGCTTTTCTTCTGGGCAGCGATGAATTCCATCGCCTGCAAATTGATTCCTTCCTTGATGCTACTCACAATGGCTACATCCGCACAGTTGTACAACGCCACAAGCTGGTCGTGGTCGATCGACTGCTTCAGATAGCGCACGGGGCAATACTCAGCTGTGCCAAATCGGCCATTGACACGGCCAACGAGTTCGCTGATTTGGCGACTGAGCATCCGGTACTGTAGCGATGCTGTGCGTCCGGCATCGCGCACGACGGCGTAGAGCACTACTTTTCCACGGTACTCTGGGTAATGCTGCAGCAAGTAATCCATCGCCTCGAGCATTTCTGGGATGCCTTTGCAAAAGTCGAGTTTATGCACGCCCACCAGAATCTTCAGCCCATCTTGCTGCTGCTTGAGCATCTCCACTTGTGCTTCAACCTGAGGCGTTAGTGCGTACTTGATTGGATCAATACCCATGGGACAAATACCAAGCGAGATGAGGCGTCCATTGTACTCCACGCGACTGGGCGATGACTCGAGCCCGAGCATGCGCGTGCAGACGTTCCGAAAGTGACGGACGTAGTCAAAATGGTTGAAAACCACGAGGTCAGCACCAAGGACGCCGTTCAGCAACACCTCCCGTACAGGCAGCATCTGGAAAAACTCCGAGGATGGAAAGGGGCAATGAAAGTAAAAGCCACACGTGACCTCGGGGAAGCGCCGACGCAGTAGGCCAGGCAGTGCCATGAGCTGGTAGTCACACACGAGCACCATGTCTCCGTCTTTGTAGATCTCCGACACGATCTCGAGGAACTTTTGATTGGCCGAGCAGTAGGCGTCGTACTTGTCGCCAAAGTTCTCGAGCAATCGGCTGTCCGATCGCTGCGGCAGCGAGTGGAAGAGCGGCCAGAGCACCACGTTACAAAACTGGTTGTAATACAGGTCAATGGTCTCGTGGCTCAGGAAGACGGGGTGGCACTGCGAGTCCGCCAGCCGCCGCCGCACGCCGTCCTGGCTTGACTCGTCCACGGCCACGCCTGGCCACGAGACCCAGTGCACGGCGTTGCCTTGTCCCAAATAGTCGATGGCGCTCTTGAGGCCTGTGGCCGAATCCTCGTAGTGCCATCCGTCCCCTTGGTCCGTCTTGTGCATCCGCACGCAACGCCGCAGCGAGCACACAATGATCTTGTTGCTGTCGTTGGCCATGGGGATGGGCCCCAAGTTGCGCGCCAGCGAGTTGTAGCGCTGCGAGTTCTGGCGCACGGCCGCGAGTCGCTGGTGCAGGTCATGGAGCTGGTCCAGTAGCGAGCTCTCGCCCAGTTCCGCTAGACTTGACGGGGCGACGTCGGAGGATTCGATCATTTTTTTGGAAGAGAGAGAGAGAGAAAATGTGGGGCCGACGCCTTTTGGTTTACTCGAATATCTAGCCAAAGAGAAAGTGGCGACGACCGAGTGTGGAAAACTGACAGACTACTAGGACAGATGCACTGTTTTTTGGATATGATGATTGATATCTCGAGTACACGCACTTTTCAGGAACGATCGGCCAATTGATCGGTTGGTTGGTTGGTCGGTCGTATCGATCTACCTACTCCTTCTCCTTGTCCACGATTGCTACAAGCAAGTCGCGGTACTTGCCACTCGTGTCTTTGCGAATGCGCACACCGAGATCCTTGCCATACTGCTTCTTGTAAGCTATCTTGATCTCTGGCAGCATTGAACAGTAGCGCACCACTCCCGCACTCAGCCCGTACTCGTCCGTGCCAAACCCCTTCATCGTGTTTTCCAAGAGGTCTGCCACCACCTCGAACGGTTCGGTTGCCATCCGCACGTAAAACAGTAGCGTCTTCTGAGCATCGCCTCTAAACTCGCCCTTGATCGCCTTGATTACGCTCGTCTTCTTGTACTTTGCCTCGTAGGCACTACTAATGCCACGCACATGCTCCACGGGGCTCAGCACCAGGGTGTCGATAAACGTCTTTGCATCCGTGCCGCGCATTCCTTCGCCAGCCTTGTACAGGATCTCAGCATCCGTACTAGCCTTCGCACTCGTGTGCACGGAGGCGTCGAAGTCGGCCACCTCGCCGCGCATAGCGGTAAGGATTACCTTCTTCAGGTCACCGCTCAGTTCACCGCTCAACACCGTTACTAGGTCGTTGCCGTACTTCTCCTGGAACGTTTTCTTCAGTAGCGCAATCTCAGCATTCGTGCGAGCCATCACGACCGGATAAATCCATTTCTCCGTCGTGCCTAGGCCCACCGTCGCCTTGCGCAAGATCTCGGCTTCTACGTGCTCCAGGGGACTCGCGAGCATCTTCAGCAGAACGCCATAGTCGCTCGTGCTCTTCACCCACGTCGTCAAGCTCTGTTTGTACAGAATGCGGTAGCGCCACCAGATCAGATAGCGCTGCTCCACAGTCTTCGACAGCAGCAGAGATGCCAGGGAAGTCTCAGCCGAAGTCGTGCTAGAGCACACGCGGTGGATCTCCTGCACGGCCGCATCGATCTCGGCAGGGAACGTCATCGACTCAATGCTGCTGCTCTCACGTGCATAGCGCACGTACAGACTGCTCATTGATGTCGAACCAGCGACTGCTAGCTCTGCTGTGCCCTTCTCGTCGCTCATCGTAGACACTGCCGTCTTTGAGCCGGCAAATCCACTTTCCTTCGAGGTCGTACTCACTGTCGCACCCGATGAAATGCCCGCTTTCTCCGTTGACACACTTGTGTCGATGGCATCACTGCTTACCCCTTCGCCCACAGCAACACTAGTTGAAGCAGACACAGGTCCAGATGCAGACGTACCGAACTCCGTCTCTGCCGCGTCGAGCACCGACAGAAGCAGCTGGGAGTACTCGCCACTCACCACACCCTGGATGCGAGTACGCAGCTCTTGGTGGTACAACCGCATATACACAATGCGAATGCGCACAAGGAGGCGATGGTACCGCACCACACACGCGCTCAGGCCATACACATTCTTGCTACCACCCTTCAGCGTTGTCTCGAACAGCTCTACCAGAAGGTTTTCCGGTTCCAGCACCGACCGCACTAGGAACAGCAGCGCACGCTTCGCGTCGCCGGAGAATTCCGCCTCGACCGCACCCGCTAGGCTTGTCTTGTACTTTGCCTCGTAGGCACTACTAATGCCACGCACATGCTCCACGGGGCTCAGCACCAGGGTGTCGATAAACGTCTTTGCATCCACGCTATGTTTTCCTTCGCCAGCCTTGTACAGGATCTCAGCATCCGTACTAGCCTTCGCACTCGTGTGCACGGAGGCGTCGAAGTCGGCCACCTCGCCGCGCATAGCGGTAAGGATTACCTTCTTCAGGTCACCGCTCAGTTCACCGCTCAACACCGTTACTAGGTCGTTGCCGTACTTCTCCTGGAACGTTTTCTTCAGTAGCGCAATCTTCAGCATTCGTGCGAGCCATCACGACCGGATAAATCCAATTCTCCGTCGTGACTAGCCCACCGTCGCCTTGCGCCAGATCTCGGCTTCTACATGCTCCCAGGGGACTCCCGAGCATCTTCAGCAGA
>JH598035.1:97314-112068 GCA_000173235.2 Hyaloperonospora arabidopsidis Emoy2
ACTGCATTCTTCCAGGTCAGTATCCTCGCGAGTATCCATCTCCACCGTAACGCTCTTCTCACCCGTAGTCGTCTCCGTCTCCGTGGTGTTTCCACGTCAACCGTCTTCACTACCTCACCGCTGGCAGACGTCGAAGTGCGTATCGTCGTCCGCACCGTCTTCGTCACGATGCTGCCGTCAGCTTCCTGAGACTCGAATACCTCCGTCTGCACTGACTCGCCTGGAGCTGCGCCGGCCTCCACGGTCGAGCGGATCACACGAGCACCTGGCATGGACGTCGCGGTACGGCCAATTATCGTCGTCAGACTGCCTTCCTCCACGTCTGTCTCCTCGCGCGTCTCCGTCTCCACCGTAACGCTCTTCTCACCCGTAGTCGTCTCCGTCTCCGTGGTTGTTTCCACGTCAACCGTCTTCACTACCTCGCCGCTGGCAGACGTCGTAGGGCGCGTTGTTGCCTTCACCGTCTTCGTCACGATGCTGCCGTCAGCTTCCTGAGACTCGAATACCTCCGTCTGCACTGACTCGCCTGGAGCTGCGCCGGCCTCCACGGTCGAGCGGATCACACGAGCACCTGGCATGGACGTCGCGGTACGGCCAATTATCGTCGTCAGACTGCCTTCCTCCACGTCTGTCTCCTCGCGCGTCTCCGTCTCCACCGTAACGCTCTTCTCACCCGTAGTCGTCTCCGTCTCCGTGGTTGTTTCCACGTCAACCGTCTTCATCAGCTCGCCGCTGGCAGACGTCGAAGTGCGTATCGTCGTCCGCACCGTCTTCGTCACGATGCTGCCGTCAGCTTCCTGAGACTCGAATACCTCCGTCTGCACTGACTCGCCTGGAGCTGCGCCGGCCTCCACGGTCGAGCGGATCACACGAGCACCTGGCATGGACGTCGCGGTACGGCCAATTATCGTCGTCAGACTGCCTTCCTCCACGTCTGTCTCCTCGCGCGTCTCCGTCTCCACCGTAACGCTCTTCTCACCCGTAGTCGTCTCCGTCTCCGTGGTTGTTTCCACGTCAACCGTCTTCATCAGCTCGCCGCTGGCAGACGTCGAAAGTGCGTATCGTCGTCCGCACCGTCTTCGTCACGATGCTGCCGTCAGCTTCCTGAGACTCGAATACCTCCGTCTGCACTGACTCGCCGACTGCGCCGGCCTCCACGGCACGACACACACAGCAATCATTCGGGATCGTGTACGCCCTTGCGGCTGTTTTCGATGTTACCGGTTTATTCGTATCGTTTAACTTGTTGGCATAGAAGCCCGTATCGATGATGCGGTGTGCACTCTCGCTTCCACTAGGTGACAACGTTTCATTACGCACTGAGATAGTTTCGGATCCATCTGGACCTTCTGTGTCCGTGGTCGTCTCCACTTCAATAGTCTCGACAGGCTCGCCGGTAGCCGACATTGTCGTGCGTCGTGTCGTCTTGACCGTCTTAACCTCCACGCACCCATCGAGCATCACTGTACGAAATATCTCTGTCTTGACGTTTTCAACGTCGATCGTTACCTTGCTGGGCCGGGGTGGCTCCGACCTCGGTTCGTGCGACGCTTTTCCCTCCATGGCGGCGCTTTTTTTCTCGCTCTCTGCCTCAAAGTCCGTGACGTGCACGTCCTCAAAAGCGACAGCAGCGGTGGTCGCGTGCGTTGTCACGCTGCTTGTCACGTCCTTCCCTTGTTTCTTAACAGCAGTCGACTTGTCACCGGCCGTCTCCACCTTTCTCTGCTTAGGATTGACCTCGGCTGACTCAGCTCCACCCATGACCTGCTTCTTACTTGGTGTTCAAAAGCGTAGCACAGTCAACTCGCTGTGCGTGTAATGTGGCTTCGATTGCTCTAGCCTACGTACGAACTCGACTTGCTCTTGAGAGCGCAAAATCGAATGTGGGGAGGATATCTCAGAAGATCGCCAAGCTATCATTGGCTTTTTTATGCATGATTGATCTACGAGAGTGCACAGTGGTGTGCAAACCGAATCGGTTATGAAAGGTTCGCAGGCGACAATGACTAGAATAAACGATGTTTTATTGATGGTACCACACGAAATGCAACACGCCCTAACCGTGATCGCACTTGGAGCATCCTTCTTGGACTAGAGGATACAAAAACACGTACGTATCCGAATCAACACGACGCAGTACAGTACACTGATGGTTGCGGAGTCTATGTTGCACGGACTTTTCTTGCGCAGTCGAGAACGTTTCGGGAAAAGATATACTTGCCTCGTCTGATGGCTGGACTGAGACGCAGCTGAGTGGGTGGACCTCACGCTGAAAAACATAGAACGAACGCTAGCTCGGGCGAGAGCGTTGCTTGTAGTGAGTCGCTACGACACCGACTTTGGTGTCTTAGGTCTCAGGCAGTGTAGGCAGCTTGCTCGGGTCTTAGTGGGCACCCATATCGAGATCAGCAAAGGATGCAACATAAACTCGCGGGTCGCAATGTCGCGCCTTTCAAATTTTGCTCGGGGGCCATGTGGGCCCCGCAAAAAAGGGGGCGGCGGCTTCGTTAGAAATCGAGCTGAATAAAGAGGACATGCATAAGCTACTAATCTGTGTGCATCTCCTTGCTGGTTTTTTCGTCGGGAATGTGCACCAGTGGCACTGTTGCTGTAGATACACCTTTTAGGATTAGATGCGCATTGTCTTCTCTACTACAGGTTCAGTGCCAACGCTTGGTTCGGATTAACCGGCGCCCAACTTCTGAACCGCCCTGATTCAAGCGGCTCCCACGGATTGGCCATTATGATACTCACGCTTCGGCAAAAGATTTGCACACGTCGGGGCGCTCACTTTGGAGTTTGAGGTGTCTTGAGCAAGCGAGTGACTGAGTGTAGCAGTGAGTGAGTGTAGTACGCCGTGCGTGCGAGCAACATCGATGGGAAACCCTAACAGCAAGGACAGCGATAGCCAAAACAAGGCTAGACCAAGCAGCGACGGCAGCTTTGACTCCACGAGCAGCCAAAAGGCTGTCAACTCCGACGAGAGCGGAGAGCGCGCGCGCATTGACCTGATTGAGGACCACTATGCGACTACGAAAAATGACGGAGTGGCAAAGGAAAAAGAGGAAAAGGAGCCCAAGGAGGGCACAAGCGTGCAGACGAAGGTATATCGCTCCGAGCAGGCGGACGGCGGCATCGTCACCAAGATGATACGTACCACGAGTACTACTACGTACTCGCGTTCGGGTGACCTGATCACGACCATCGAAGTGCAGACCACGACGGAAAAGGAAGCGAAGGATGGCTCTAAGAGCACTTCGGTCGCCACGGAGACGAGAATGGAATCAGTGGCAGGCCAAGTCGACACTGTCACGGACGAACAGAGGCACCATGACGACGTTGAAACGCAGGCGTGTCGAACGACAGAGAAAGATGGAAGCATCGTGACCAGCGCTGTATGTACTGACAGGAACAAAGTACTGTCGAACGACGATACCTCAACAACAGCTAGAGTGGAGTCAACCACGGAAGCTAAGACGAAGGATGGTACCGTGACCACTAACGTGTCACAACAAGCACGAGCAGGTGCTGGAGGGAGTAAGTCGCATGACGCCATTAGCGCAGGGACTGATCAAAAACTGTCTTTGCTAATGGTAAGCGGAAAAACTCCTGTCGACTCGTCGGAAACTGATGATGCGGACCGTCGCTCATTTCAAGACGGACATAAGCGAAGGTACAAGCAGTGGCATCCGAGGTTCGTCTCGTACATGGAACGTCAGAATAAGCGTATTGAGGCACTCGCCACGACAGAATTGGTCGAGGATGCGCGCCAGTTTTGTGCTGAGAACTTTAAGGAGTTTCGTCCAGAATTGTTTCACTGTGGATCGATAGAGGCTGATAAGGAATGCTGGAAAAATGTGGCGCAGCTTGCTCGTTCTTACCCGATCGTGGCTGTGCAACTGCTTGCGCGGAAATTAGGAGACAAGAATGTGTTGATCGTAGACGAAATGTCGCAGGATTCTGATCGTGGCATCCATACGGACGTAGCGATGAAAGTACTTAGGCGCTCGCAAACGGACGCCTGTGAATTTTGTGACGACCTTCTTGTTCTGAGAAACGGAGAAGTGGTATATGAATGTGCTGGTAAGGAGATCGTGGAGTACTTCAACGTCTCAGGCAATGTGGGTGCTTTGGAAACGCCCGCGACACACGATTCACTGGGTCTGACTACTAAACAGGAAGATCGTTGCCTTTCCACTGTTTCCACCGACATTAAGCGAGATGAATGCTATGAAAACACTTTCCGGAACATTGCTACGCTAATCAAGTACGCGGATGACACTGCTCTCCTCGCAAGAAATACTGGAACGGTAGTTCGTCACCTGCCATCCGAAACTCCCGAAAAATACTCAAATGCATTTCAAACAGACAGTATCTCTACTCCATTACCGACCGAGACTAAAAATGCCCACTATCAACAGCAACCTCACACCGCACCAGGCAAGTCGGTGAAGACAGAGGTGTTCCGCTCGGAGAGACCGGACGGCAGCATCGTGACCAAGACGGTCCGCACGACGACTTGCACCACGAAGCCTGCGGACGGCGAGCTCGTGACGACGATCGAGGTGGAAACGACGACTGAAACGGAATCCCCGGACGGCACGACGAGCACTACAGTGGCGACGGAGACCTGCGAAGAGACGGAGACGGAGGAGAGCAGCCTCCCAATGACGCCCGCTACGGGTGGTACTGTTGTAAGTGTGACGGAGCAAGCTGGCACTATGCCAGGCAAGTCGGTGAAGACAGAGGTGTTCCGCTCGGAGAGACCGGACGGCAGCATCGTGACCAAGACGGTCCGCACGACGACTTGCACCACGAAGCCTGCGGACGGCGAGCTCGTGACGACGATCGAGGTGGAAACGACGACTGAAACGGAATCCCCGGACGGCACGACGAGCACTACAGTGGCGACGGAGACCTGCGAAGAGACGGAGACGGAGGAGAGCAGCCTCCCAATGACGCCCGCTACGGGTGGTACTGTTGTAAGTGTGACGGAGCAAGCTGGCACTATGCCAGGCAAGTCGGTGAAGACAGAGGTGTTCCGCTCGGAGAGACCGGACGGCAGCATCGTGACCAAGACGGTCCGCACGACGACTTGCACCACGAAGCCTGCGGACGGCGAGCTCGTGACGACGATCGAGGTGGAAACGACGACTGAAACGGAATCCCCGGACGGCACGACGAGCACTACAGTGGCGACGGAGACCTGCGAAGAGACGGAGACGGAGGAGAGCAGCCTCCCAATGACGCCCGCTACGGGTGGTACTGTTGTAAGTGTGACGGAGCAAGCTGGCACTATGCCAGGCAAGTGTGAGATGCTACTGATTTTTACCGGAGAGGATGAGGAGGGACTCGCGGAAAGAGCGAGAGGAGTCATTCGGAAGACGCCCAAAACGACGGGGGTGGATGAAACGGAGGAGACGACGACGTTCACGACGGAGACGTATGAGACGTATGAGGAGGTGCCAACCTTCAAGAAGACGCCCGAGACGACGGAGGTGGATGAAACGGAGGAGACGACGACGTTCACGACGGAGACGTATGAGACGATTGAGGAGGTGCCAACCTTCAAGAAGACGCCCGAGACGACGGAGGTGGATGAAACGGAGGAGACGACGACGTTCACGACGGAGACGTATGAGACGATTGAGGAGGTGCCAACCTTCAAGAAGACGCCCGAGACGACGGAGGTGGATGAAACGGAGGAGACCACGACGTTCACGACGGAGACGTATGAGACGTATGAGGAGGTGCCAACGTTCAAGAAGACGCCCGAGACGACGGAGGTGGATGAAACGGAGGAGACGACGACGTTCACGACGGAGACGTATGAGACGAATGAGGAGGTGCCAACCTTCAAGAAGACGCCCGAGACGACGGAGGTGGATGAAACGGAGGAGACCACGACGTTCACGACGGAGACGTATGAGACGATTGAGGAGGTGCCAACCTTCAAGAAGACGCCCGAGACGACGGAGGTGGATGAAACGGAGGAGACCACGACGTTCACGACGGAGACGTATGAGACGAATGAGGAGGTGCCAACCTTCAAGAAGACGCCCGAGACGACGGAGGTGGATGAAACGGAGGAGACCACGACGTTCACGACGGAGACGTATGAGACGATTGAGGAGGTGCCAACGTTCAAGAAGACGCCCGAGACGACGGAGGTGGATGAAACGGAGGAGACCACGACGTTCACGACGGAGACGTATGAGACGATTGAGGAGGTGCCAACCTTCAAGAAGACGCCCGAGACGACGGAGGTGGATGAAACGGAGGAGACCACGACGTCGAGACGTATGAGACGTATGAGACGATGAAAAGGGTGCGACTTGTCGAAAAATCCGATGCGACGTCGACCGAGCTAGAAACGACAACTGAAACAGAATCCCCGGATGGCACGACGAGCACTACAGTGGCGACGGAGACCTGCGAAGAGACGAAGACGGAGGAGAGCAGCCTCCCGATGACGGTTGCTACGGGTGGTACTGCTGGAAGTGTGACGGAGGAAGCTGGTGCTGCGCCTGGCAAGTCGGTAAAGACGGAGGTGTTCCGCTCGGAGAGGTCGGACGGCAGCATCGTGATCAAAACGATTCGCACGACGATTCGTACGACGACTCGCACCAAGAAGTCTGCGAGTGGTAAGGTGGTGACGACGACCGAGGTGGAAACGACGACTGAAACAGAATCCCCGGACGGCACGACGAGCACTACAGTGGCGACGGAGACCTGCAAAGATACGAATTTTAAAACAAAGATGCCAATATTCGAGAAAGCGACCTCATCCGAGACGTCTGAAGTTCTTGAAGGAGAGAAGTCTGTGACGTCCACGACTGGTTTGGCATCTGAGGATGAGCCTTTGAATAATGAGGGAAATACGCTGGAGGAGATCACGACGGAATCACTGAGTCGCAGAGATACCGTCGATACTTTCGCTGTTAGTATCATGTCTTCTACCGGTGAATCGACAACTATCGGAGGACCGCAAGCAGTTGGTGACTTCCAAACGGGTGCTATCCGCAAGAAAATGAAAAGGAAGAGCAAAGTGATTACAGCCCGGGATACCATTGGCTTGCCTGTGACTGTTCAGACATCTGAGGAGACACAGAGTGCGCATATTGCTGCTGCTTGGGGAGAAATCACCGGTAATATGTACACGGAATATGACTACGTGAGTAAGTGCGTCCAGACACTGATGGTGCGTCACGGGCATTTGCTCAGAGTGGCGTTCGATGACATCTCGTGCGTTGGGCAAGTAGATGAACGAGCCAAGAAACCAACTATTGTGGTGAAACGTGCTACAGGCTTTGCGGAGTCAGGATCGTTGACGGCGGTAGTTGGAGCCGGCCGAATCGGCAAATTCTCTCTCCTAAGTGCCTTAGCTGGTGAAGAGGATCCAACAGTAGGCTCGATTTTCTACAACGGAATCGCAGCGAGTGCTGTGGTAAGACGCCGTGCTACAGGCTTCTGTTGGTTCGGTGACGGGCATTCCGACTGGTACGGAACGACTACAGTACGCGAAGCTCTGTGCTTCAGTGCCTATCTTCGTCGAGGCAACGATGTCTTGGACCGTCAAAAGCTCGAAACAATTGAGTCTTGTCTTGAGCTCTTGGGACTGTCAAAGATCGCTGAGCAGTACGTCAGCTCGTGCTTTGCGGCGGAGGCCCGCCTCGTCGCAATTGGGGTAGAGCTCGCATTTGCTCCAAGCATACTCGTTTTGGATGAACCTACAAGCGATCTCGACATGAAGAGCGCGCAGAGAATTATCCACGTGCTCAAGCGAGTCGCTCGTACCGGTCGCACAATCGTCTGCAGTATCGCCGACTCAGCATCTTCTGCTGAACTGCGGGCATTCGATCGACTCTTATTGCTATCGAGTGGTGGCGAGACAATTTACCATGGCGAAACTCGCTGTCTAGTGCCGTACCTCGAGGCTATTCCCGGTGTAAAGAAAATGAGCAGTAGCAACTGCCTAACTGCATGGGCGCTTGAGAGTGTGGGCGAGAAGCCCCCATTATCCCACATAGCAACAATGACGACGACTACCACAACGACGACCAGAGGAAGCAAGGGCCGCACAAACGCAAAGAAGAAACGGCATTCACGTGCTGAATCATCGTGGACTGGCTCCGAGATTGCAACCATCGAGGAAACCAAGTTTGTGCAGCTGTTCAAGCGCAGTGAGGTAAAGAAGATACTGTCAACACAAATGCAGCAAGCAGGTTACTTACAACCACACTCGAAAGAGTTGCAAGAACCTACATTGATTACAGCGTACAAGAGCGGAAAGCTGGGACTGCGCGCATCTTCGTTGTGCACGCAGATGGCTTGCCTCACTCGACGCGTGGTTCGCTCTTACTGGCGCAGCTTGCGCTTGGATCGAACAGTGGCAAAGATGGCATCATCATCACTGCACCGTTTTGGAGCGATGGGAGTACTGTTACTGGGTTTTGCGTGGTTCTTACTCGCAACGAGGAGCACTGAGTATGATACGTTCGATGGCGTGAACCATGGTGTATCACTCATTGCATGGTCAACTCTGATGCTTGGAGCGAGTTTCACACTCGGTGCTGTCGCGAGGGCTTGTCACGATAATGCTTGGAGAGAAAATACGTGTTGGCGCCGTGAGCAGGCGTGGCAAGCGTATCCTGCGGTGGCTTACCACGTCTCTTCCAGCATTGTGGAACTCGTGTTCGTGCTCTTAATCACGTTTGTGGCTGCGGTGTTGACGTTCACCCTGTTCGGGTTTTGGTCAATCACGAGAAGTGGCACCTTCACACTTGCATGGTTCACTCTCACAATCTTTGCTCTTGGACAGATGTACCTGGGTCAGTGGCTCGTACGGATAGCTCCAAATGGAGGCGTTGCTGCAGTTGCAGGTGTTGGCATCAATCTACTTCCGCTGTTGACGCTCTGGAGGGGCAGTGCTGTAAGCACGATGATGTCGCTGGTGGTATCAGTGACACCGCAACACTCTGCACTGCAGATACTTCAAGCACTTGTCTTTGGTGCTGCTGCTGACTCTTGCATCTACGACAACGAGGACGTTGATCAGTTGCCATGCCGCGAGCTGCGATTGATCCCATCGGGTGAAGGCCGCCGGTACAGTGGAAAACTCACGGTGTACACATACATGGAGACCGAGTACGGTGCCCAACGCGATGGTGTGGCGGTTTACCTTGTCAAGCTGGCAATCTTCCTCGTCGTGCTTCGCTTCCTCGTGATAATGGCGTTGAAGAAGCGACAGGTGTGTGCATGATATGGTAGGCTGCACTGACGCACATCAGAAGTCAAGGATGCTCAAGGGTAGAGCGGGTAGAAATGAGATGTGAATGTACAAGACAACAATGTCTGCCAATAAATCTACACCCTGTCGTTTATTTTCTTTACGCTCTTTTTACGATACTTGCCCTGTGCACATGTACTGAGTACCGAAAATGTCAAGAAGGGAACGACAATGGATCCGCTCGTGCAACCGACAACCAAAATGCCTTGCGGAAAGATCCACAGCAGTGTCCTGACTTACAGCCATTTGACCATCAATGATGCGTTCTCAAGCTTACCATCTTGAATGGACAATGTGTCGTTGTACGCCACTACGCGGGGTGGGAATGCAGTGCGCAGCTCAAATGCGCGTTCTCGAGCCTCTGGTACCTGATCCTTCACGAACGACCATACCATAGCAAGCGGATCGGTCTTGACAAAGCGCCGCGTCAAGCGGGAACCGTCGGGCACGCGGATTTGTACTCGAGTAGTGCCAGGTGCTCCAGCTTGGTAAGCAAACAAGCAACATCAGACTGTCAGCAATAAGGTAGGATTATAGAGAACGTTCGACAAAGCTGTACCATCGGGTTCTGGTGTCAAGGTCACGACTGGCTCTTGTGCCGTCTCCTCCCCGTATTTTTCCTCTTGGTCCATGACGTCTTCGACTTGCTCCATCTCATCTTCATCGCTGGCATCATTATTACCCTCCATCGAAGCAGCGATTGCTGCTGCCAGTTGATCGTCTTCAGATGCGTCCATGATGTTAGTATCAACCTCCTGTAATGACCCAAGCAAAAAGCTGTCGGTTGGTTTGGTTAGCTCAGCGATAACCACGTCAGTCATACCTTCTTTTCTCCAGCCAGCGTATCATCCCGCGTTTGCATACAGCAGAAATCAGACACTACATGGACCAAGCTCTGTTAAAACAAAGCCAACAACGAAACGAAAAGTTCGCAGTCAAAACCGTACACTTTTCTATCATGTCCTGTGGCTCGAGATAATCCGACAGCCGATGCCGAATTTCTCCTGTCCGCGGATCAATAATTACGACGATCGGAAGCGAGTCGCGGTCGATTTGGTAGAGGCTACAAAACTTTTTGCCATGCTCGGACGCCCAGTAATTCTATGCAACGGCAACAGTCACAACATTGTGAGCACTGGCGCCAAGCAGACAAGTCTGTAAAACCAATCGCGCAATGTACCTGCCAGAACACAAAGCCGCTTGCCACTAGATTTTGCACGACATCGTTACTCCACGTGTCTCGGTTTAGTATATGACTTGCGAATACAATCTCGTCTTGAATGTTCACCAAGAGCCACTTTCCCTCTTTTTTTGCGTGATTGCGAGCCTAGAGTCACCATAACGGAGACATTACGCACGGACATGTATACCCGAAAACACGATCAATGGGACACAGATACGTACACCAGCGTAAGTTCCCTGAAACATAATCGCTGTCGGTGGCTGGAACAGCGTACTCAGATCACGAACGCGCTCATTACCACCACCGTTGGAGCTGTTCATCGCTTCATCAAACGCTACTGCACCGGACCCTCCAAAGGCCGTAGAAATACCACCGCCTGTGATTGCTGCGATGCTCTCCGCTGCAAAGTCGCGATGTTGGTCGCGCAGGTGGCGGGGCCTCACTGCCTCGACACGCAACAAAAACATATTAAAAAGGGCACCAGCCAACCATTGGAAATCCAATGCACGCACCGAGGTCTATTTCTGCACCCACAAGACGCTGGCGCTTCGACGGGTCGGGCGCACGAATAGCGCTTTCACTGCAGCAGGAAATGAGAATATCAGAAAAGTGCAGTCAACTGACTCGTCAGTGAATCAAAAATCACACGCTATTTGCCTCACGTACTTGTCTCCGTAGGCAGCTGCAATAGCGGCAGCTGTAGCTGCATCCATATCGGTAGTTGAAGTCATTGGAGACTCAAAAGTGGTGCTGGCACTTGCCGAATTTTGACGTGGCGCTGCAAATTCTGCGCTGGCGCTTTGGCCTCCGCTCTCCATGTACAGATTGACCTGCAGGCACCACACAAAACAAGAGCAAATGTTTGTACGAGCACATTTGAACAACGCAAAGAAGAGAGACGTACTGCTTCGTCCAACTCCCAGTTGGTGAGCTGTTAATTAATCGGTATGATTGACATTTTAACGGTAAATTAGCCAATCAAAAGAGAGGAACGCAGAAATATGACAATAACCTCTAAATATTGCATCGCACTGCCGGAGTCGGCGCCGGTGATGTTCATGAATCTATGGATGAAAATGGAAGAGGAGTGGAGTTAAGTCAGATATTACTATGTGAGTATAGAGAAGAAAGAGAGGACGTACGAGGCCAGCGCGGTGGGGGCGTCCATCCTTGACTCAGAGTATCTGCAGGATTCTGCGGCGTTATGTCGAGACGATGTGATCGTATGATTGGCCTAAAAGACCGTAAAAATTGATCCACTTGATGTGATGTTCTGGCGAGTGTTCAATTTGTTTCGAAAACATTTTAATTCACTTCGGACCTACGGATCAAACGTACGCTATTCTGTACGATAAATAATTGTTCAGCTATAATCAATACTGGTGAGAAGGGCTTAATTGTCAACACTTTTGCAGGAACACGCATTCTATTTTATTACAGAGTCGACGCTAGTTAGCCAACCAAATACTTCGATCGACATCTCCGGACAGCTCAGCTCATCTCACAACCATTCTTCCGTTGAAATCTAATGAAGAGAGAAGGGGTGAAGCTAAACGCCGTTCAGAGCCAACCATCGATGTTTTTATTTGACACACATCAAAGCCATGAGGTTTGTGTTTACATATACATGTAGTGCTCCGAACATGTTTTAGTTGTATTAGTCCTGTCTAGATTCTCAATACTAAAGTACTATGAACTAGTATTCAGGGTCCAGTAGTTAACTTCTTACAACCAGAACAGTGGAGACACGGCAATGGACTTCATGGCGAGCGGGGCTTCTCCTCCCGTTTGCTACTTGGACGCATGATTGCGAGCACTGGGATGGGAGCTGTCGTCTGCTTTTTTGTGAACTTGCTGTATCGTTTATGAAGACGTTGTAGCCATGGATTATTGGGCATGTCCTCAATCGTCAGCCCAAAGAATTTTTTCGGAATGCCATCTGGCTGGTGCCCCTCGTAAAACCACCACCTGAACTGCATATTTTCGAGCTTCGTGCCAATTGAGCGTGTCCTCCATGAATCATTCGCCAGCGCGAGGATTTTAGCCACCTTTTTCTCCCCGTGAACTTTCACGAGAACTTCAAACATCGCAGCGTACCGTTTCTTCTTGCTCTTCATGGTGACGTGGTTGGTCCAGCGCTTGAATTTTCGACTCGAGAAGTACTCGACTGCCAGCTTTTTCGTGGAATACCCAACTTTGGGTTTCAACAGGGACTTCAGCCTCAAGACCTCGTAGGCGCTGCTGACAGTCTCCTTAGGTCCTGGGAGATTGCCTTTCGCGTCGATGAAATCGCTGTAGCGTCGATGTATACTATCTAGCCGACTGTAATGCGGCAAGTACAGTTGTTGTATGTCAAGGATCCTCATCAGAATATAATCTGGCCCGTATCCTCGCCAGAACCACCACTCGAACTGCGCCTTCTCCAGCTTCTTGCCAATTGAGCGTGTCTTCCATGAACTCTTCGCCAGTATGATGAGAGTAGCCACGTTTATCTCGTTGAAGGTATCCTGCAGAACGTCAAACATCGCAGCGTAACAATGCTGCTTGTTTGTCCTGGCAGCATGTTTGGCCCAGCGCTCGAATTTGCGACTCGAGAAGAACTCGACCACCAAGTGTGCTCGGATAGTTTCATCTTGGCTGATCGGCATGGACTTAAGCCCTAAGGTCTTGAAGGCGTCTTTCACTGACTCATCGATCCGAAGGAGTCCTTGGGGGTGCTCGAACCCTGTTGGTACCAATCGTTTTGCGACCTTGACAAGACTTGACGCTTTCGCGAGAAAGTATCGATCTTCTTGTTCTTGATCTAAGGAAGAGTTGGTCGTCTGCTGTCCCATGGAACTGTTGTACTCCAGCTCCGGTGTTGCTTTTTCCTTAGATGCCTCGATTTTCAACGCAGGATCAGCACGTGCACGCAGTATGACGACAACGAGGAAGAGAGCAAAGAGGTAGAACCTCATGACGAGATGGGTGGCGTTTCCAGTCGGATGTCTTGGTGGTAAGGCGCAAATCGGTTAATGAGCAGATACCACGGCGGGAAGAGGTATACATGCAGTTCTAGAAGCTCGAACTTCATCTGCGACACTTCACGAAAGACCAGTTCAGTAATCACTGGGTGGCTATGATTTAGTGGAGCAGCTAATCGCCTCCTGACTCTCCCTAAGGGAGCAGTCGCTGCAGTCGATAGAAGGCCCTCATCTTTTTACTCGGGAATAGACGTTCTCACTACACACGTGTCACACTAAGGTCCAGTTGAATAGTTGGTAAGCTGGGCGCAGCACGACAGTGCCAGATTCTGTATTGCTATTATTGACACTTTCATTCGCGGCTTAGATTTTCACGAGGTAAAGCTGTCGATTGGTGAGGTTGCCGAGATTGGCGCATGTAAACAGGCTGTCGCGTATCTGGATCAGATTACTAGATGTCGTGTCAAGTTGTGGTGATGGTGGTGGTCAAATATTTAAACAATCCATGTAAATGGGTTGTTTACCTATGTGCAAGATCTCTGGTAGGTCCTAAGCCAAGATGTTAACTCCGAGGAATGTCGTGCCAAGTATTTTACGACGTTGCTCGTCTGTTACGCCACGACGGACTTTCAACAATACGGCACAAACAGATTTCTTGTGCCGTTTCTATTGCCCATGCTGAATGCTTTCGAGTTCTAGGAAAGAAAAAGAAATATTATTACCCAAATGAGTTTTGCCGTCACGGCATCTTGTCGTGTCAACAATTATGTCCGACGCCAGTTTCAGGGGTGCTTCCAGACGTCGAACTGGAGTTGGTCCGCTTTTAACAGCGGAATCACAAACGGGCTTTTGTTTTCGCAGCACATCCGCGACTGCACCGGTTTCCATGGTGTCTCAACCCAACCATCAATAACAAGCACGCCATCAAGGCGTTACAACGACAACCTTTTCTCCGAGCTAAACGGTATTTATACCCAGCGCTGACAGAGGTGGTTCAACGTCTTCGAAAGCGACTTAACGCGGCCGACGGGGCGGGATACCCACTCCAACAGCTTCCGATACAGCTCTGGGCTCACAGACACGCCTTGACAGACTACCAAATCTGGGTCTGCTACCGGATCGCTACCCATCAGTTAAATCTATACTACCCGGGCCGAGCACAAGACTCATCATGCACACGTTATGTGGCTTGTCGAGGACAGCATGAAGGGATTATTCATATTATATGGGACTGCGACGAGCGGCGAAGTGGGCGTATATTGTGCTCATCGGACCCAGATGGTTGTCCAGCCCGCGCATTTACTCGCGTACAAAGCAGC
>JH598035.1:139441-151506 GCA_000173235.2 Hyaloperonospora arabidopsidis Emoy2
AGGTTGTCGTTGTAACGCCTTGATGGCGTGCTTGTTATTGATGGTTGGGTTGAGACACCATGGAAACCGGTGCAGTCGCGGATGTGCTGCGAAAACAAAAGCCCGTTTGTGATTCCGCTGTTAAAAGCGGACCAACTCCAGTTCGACGTCTGGAAGCACCCCTGAAACTGGCGTCGGACATAATTGTTGACACGACAAGATGCCGTGACGGCAAAACTCATTTGGGTAATAATATTTCTTTTTCTTTCCTAGAACTCGAAAGCATTCAGCATGGGCAATAGAAACGGCACAAGAAATCTGTTTGTGCCGTATTGTTGAAAGTCCGTCGTGGCGTAACAGACGAGCAACGTCGTAAAATACTTGGCACGACATTCCTCGGAGTTAACATCTTGGCTTAGGACCTACCAGAGATCTTGCACATAGGTAAACAACCCATTTACATGAACAAGATGCCGTTATCTGTCTGGTGAAGGATCACGCAAGACATCCCGCCATCGAGGGGTGATTGGGTTAGCCCACGAGCAACGCCCGGTCGACTGAGTGTCCATATAAATCCTTGAAGCGCTTCCGGTCCATGCCGCAGCTGTAGCTGGGGCGGGATTTCAACTTTGCCTCCCACTGATAGACCAGGGCTTGCTACTATGATTGCAGTTGCCCGCCGACCTAATTTCGGGATCGTATGGAACTTATCTGCTCCCGTACTGGGAAGTGTGACCTGGTAATCCAATGCTGCCACACGCGTGATTCGTAAGTCCGCGAGGGTACAGGCCTTCAGCAGGGGGTATAGACTCGTTGAAAGGGTCCGACCCTTTTCATCCAAGATCCACGGATTTAAATCCCATCTATAAGTCACCCAGAAAGTCGTGTGCTCCTGTGTGAACGTATCTGCAAGGATCGGTATTCCGTCGTGACATTGCAGCAAGAGAGTCCGGTCCGTCCTAGTGGCAACCAGGTGCTCCTGCATCCACTGTATGGAGTTCCTTTGGTTCCGTTTGACCTTCTCCCATTCCTCCCTCCCGGGTACGAGCCACGAGCTCATTTCCGTGCTGATGTTCGGCTGAGGACCTTGAGATTCGGGCTGCACTGGCAGGGCGGAAAGCCGGAGATAAACTCCACGTCCGGAGGCGGAAGGGTGCTGGAACGTCCACGCTAGCCACGCCTGTAAATAACGATCGGGTTCCGTAGCCACTGCATGGCGTGCTTTAAATTTTGTGTACATACGGCCACGTCAATGGAGATGAGCCCGATTCCTCCTGCTCCCCGTGGGGTGTAAAGCAGCCCTGAATTCACTTTGTGTCTGCTCCTGTCCGTGGACGTTGAATGATTTTACAAAAATTGCTTCTGAAGGTTATGTAATTCGCTCCTGGCCGAGTGGGGCAACCGAAAGACGGCCGATGTGAATAATACTGCTGGCAGCATAATAGAATTCAACAGCAAAATCCGGACGGCCACACTCAAAGAGATGGTAGCTGCTGTCGCGAGGCGCTTTCTGATGTTCTGTATGCGTAAGGCCCAATTGGCACCCACCAGGGATCCTGTTTCCCACTTGATACCCTAAGTATCGAGTCGTATCGCCATGGCAAAGCACTGGAATTCCGGCGTAGTTGGCGAGGTCCACTGCCGTATTAAGCACGATGAGAACACTCTTGTTCTGTTGCACCCAGAGTCCAGACAGCTCACCGAACCGGTGGACAATTTCCAAGACATAGAGGAGTTGATCTGCACGTTGAAGAAAGGCGGTTGAGTCATCGACAAAAGCAGAGAATTTCTACTCGTGACCGGGAAATCGGGGACGCCGCAGTCCTTGAACCGTGGGCGTTGTAACAATGTGATGGCTAGAAGTGGCGCTAACGGACAACCCTGTCGGATCCCTGTGCAAACAGGTGGGGGGTCAGATAGAATGCTACTTACTAAAAATCTCGCCGTGGTGTTGGTGTGTAGATGTCGTACCATCGTGATAAAAGCCCCATGAAACCCAAACCGCCCGCATTACTTCGAATAAAAATGCCCGCGATACCGTATCGTATGCCTTTCGAAAATCAAGGAGCAAAATGGCTCTACTAGATGCTGCATCTCGCTCCGGTTCATGTACCGCCGACGTTAAATGAGCCACCATCATCACGTCAGTTTTAGACATCTGTCTGCCATGGAAGAAACCCTGTTGTGTGTCTTGAATTGGAACTCCAATGACGTCTTGGACACGACGCGATATCACCTTAGCGACAATCTTGTAGCCTGTCTGTAGCAAAGCGATGGGTCTGTAATCCATTGCATCCATAGAATCACGCTTCTTTCGTAGTGGGATAATTGGACCTTCCAGAAAAGAATGAGGAGGGGTCCGGCCTTGCAAAAGCTCATTGCCAATTGTGACAAGGGCAGGTTCCAGAAGCGCTTGAAAATCTTTCAGAAAGTCGTTAATCAGTCCATCCGGGCCGGCGGCTTTATGCCTGTCAAGCGCACTGGTGGCAGTTATTACTTCTGAGAGCGATATGGGACCTTTAGAGGTTGTGGACGTCTAAGAACTTCCAAGTCTAGTTCGGAACACCGGCCCTTCGTGTGAGTCCGGTGGTTGTACGGGGCTTGTAACCTGAGGTGACGGCTCACTGGGTTGTCTGTTTTTTTTCAATTTGGCACACCATCAGACGTACTCCGTTCATTTTCGTGTCCGCTCGTCGACACTCTCGTTTCTCTACAGCTAAGTCGCTTATGCCTGTTGTTCAAAATTCCGTGACGCTGCCTTCGGTGGTGACGTCCGCGTATAGGGACATGACGTTTAATTTCTGGTACTTACAAGCTTATAACACGAATGCTGCTCTGTAAATGCCATAGTCGCGCCTTTATTTTCGAGTATTCCTGCTCCTCGTCAGGATGATCACGAAGTATGTTTCTCCTGACCACATCTCTAGGGTCGCAGTGATTTTTCTAGTTTGTCATCCCCGGCTGCTAGTTCGGTGACGAATTCGTGTACTATTGTGTTTGTGTCGTATTGGTTTGTAAGTAAATCCATAGATAGCTTTCCGACCCAGTCAAGCACAAGTAAACTGATACATCCCTTCGATTGAGGATGCTAATAAGGAAGCGGTCTTGTGCAGACTTTGTCTGGTTAATAAACATGAATTCGACCACAAGACGAACGGATTGCTATAATGACGAGATTCATGTGTCGTCGCTTCGGTCTCAGGCAGATTCCGTGTTGAACGGACTTGTTCTATAGCCGTTCGAAACTTCGAGGAGGGCAAGGGTAATCCATGCCTTCACTTACCGTAAAGATACTAAGGCGTGATCAGGTTGATAGCGTGGTTTTTTGGTAAGGGCTTTACTATGTTGTAGCGACTCTTACGAATACACACCCGCATACAGTAGGACCTAAGGTGACCGTGCAACTTACACAAGCCAATTACAAATGCAAACTCTGGTGTAATATTACATACAGGATGTGGCTGGGTGTACCCCCTTCTTTTGTTCAGCAAACATTCCTCATTCAATTACGGCAGCAACTCTTCATGAGTACAGAGTCAAGAGAACGTATTTTTAGTGATGAGGGCTTCGTCCAGATAATGTTTTTGACTCGGTGCTAAGGATGCTATCCAGCTTTGTTGGTAAAAAGCGCTGTATATACATCGTACGGCAAAGTGTGGTACTAGGTTTGGGCTGTCGTACAGCTTCGCCTCCAGAGTTCTGCTGTCGCTCTCAATTGTTGTGTGTGCACCGCTTTTCATGTCCCCATGATCTTCCTTTTCTAGTCTGCGCATTCTGACGGAGTCAAGTCGCAGATCTTCTTTTGTCCTTCAAAAACAGGCTTTGGACCGCCTCCATTGTTCCTTTTTAGTTAGCTCGGTCGCACTGCGTTCTCATCACCACTTGCGTACTGTAACAGCATCCAAGTTCCATTCAGGGGTCCAAAAGTGCGTCGCAGCTCATTAGAACACCCCACCCTCACTGGCGATCTGTCCTTTACCTCCTAATATCAATCGAAGCAAGTCATTGATAAACCAAGCAATAGCCTGTCCTGGTGATGGTTGCGATAAACCTACCTACGTGCTCCTCAGACATGTGTCAACGATTACGCAGTCCTCAAAGTATCTAAAATGACACCGAACTTCTAATATGCGTCGGGCTTGTGTAATTTGGTCGGCCACTAATGATACATGCGAGCTTCTAATCGATGAGAATCAGTATAGCGGAGTGTGGCACTAGCTAAAGGATGTGAGCGCCGTCATGTCCAAAAATAACTGCTACTTTTAGGAACGGCTTGTCCGACACATTCTGTCTACTTTTGCTGTAAGTCAAGCGCGATACTGAATTCTATGATGACCAGCAACGTGAGGAGTTGTGTTAGAAGATATCGTCTCTGACAGGTGATGGCGTTTCCGGCATAGACTGCAAGGCCTGTTACTAGTGAAGGGCGACTTCACCTGATCAGCTGACAAGTTGATAGGTGGGACGAAGACGAGACAAGTCGACATATGGGACGAGAGAAGACGATCGTCATGTCGGACTATCGAGGCAGATGGTAGGTGAGACAGCGACATACTGACGTCATGTGGGACCAGAACCAGCACACATGGTGATGGGCACGCTTGATGTGTGCCAAGTGTAACTTGACCAGGTCAAGTTGCAGTGCTGGTGCAATGCATATAATAGGGTTGACTAGAGAGAATAGTTAACACTCAATATATTTCATTTTTACTTCCTACATCTTCTGCAAAAGTGCAGATAAACACACTACAGTCTAACAGGAGTAGCACCCTGAAATACTATTGGCGAGTAACGAGAGCAACGGCTCGTCACAATAAAATACAAGGTGAAGCTTTCTAAGAAATATCATATAAAGCTGTGTGCTACTTGCGCTAAACACTTATCAGTTTATCGTTGAACGTAGAATCAAACAGTGTCGATGTATACTAAAAATACACCTTGACTGCTTCAAATGCCATCATCCCTGCGATCGCTCCCCCCGCACAATCAGAATACAGAATAGTCAGCTTCTGCTCGTCTTCATACAGATACGTTTATTAGATATGATCGTATGCTTGCTCCACAAGAATTAACAACCCCAGAAGGCCGAAGCAGCACATCGCACGATCAGCTTTAGGTATAGAAGTCAAAACCAATCATCACATACGACCTATTAGATCTATCACTACACAACAGCATCAACTCTTCTGGTCGATTGCGTACAGAACCTCTTTTCCTTACTATCAAAGCACAGATCAGATCGATGCAAAGAAACGCACGAACGTCAAATATCTGGATGCATTGCATTCCCAATCACCAGGTACTACATACACCACTTAACAGACTTGAACAGGGCCTCTTGCCTTCCTTGCTCCTATCTGACTGCTACCTTCTACTTCAAACGAGGGAGGACTAGACGCCACACGACAGAAGGGTCTGGTTTGCAATCACTTGTGCTGCTCGAGTTCCAGACGAGCCAAATGCAAGGAGCTCACAAGGCCAATCGCCGAGTGGAACGATGCTCGGATGTACTTGTCCACGGGCGGCTGTTGGCCGTACTGGTTGACTCGCGCGACAAACTTTTCCCGGATCAAGTGGAACAACTTCTCCCGACGAGCAATGCCCCCACCTATAACAATCACATCCGGAGACGTAAGGAACGTCACATTGAGACACAAATTGGCCAAGTAATGGGCGATCGTGTCCCATACGGGATCGTCGTCCGTGATCGAGGCCAGATCACGCCGGTCGACGCCCGTACGCGCTGCAATGGAGCCCGAGGCCACCATGCCTTCGACACAGTTGCCGTGGAAGGGACACACGCCTTTGAAGTCCGTCTCGATGTCTTGTGGAGCAGGGGGTACAATGATATGACCCCCTTCAGGGTGCATGAAGCCGTGGATGGCGTTGCCATTCGTGCACACGCCGACACCAACTCCAGTGCCCACTGTGATGTACACGGCGCTGCTAATGTCTCCGTGGCCGCCGTACGCTACTTCATAGAGTGCGGGAGCGTTCACGTCCGTGTCAAAGCCAATAGGGATGTTAGGGAACGCACGCTCGAACACGCCGACAACTTCAGTGTTCCCCCAATTGGGCTTGGGCGTACTCGTGATATAGCCGTACGTCGGGGACTTTCTGTTCAGGTCCACGGGTCCGAACGACGCAATCCCGATCGCGTCGAACGTGCGCTCCTTGAGCCAATCGATGATGGCGCCCATAGTCTCATCAGGTGTCGTCGTGTCCACCTCGAACTTCTCCAGGATGTTCTCGGGATGATCCTCAGCAATGGCCGCTACCCACGTCGTGCCACCAACTTCTACGCCTGCGTATCGAGTCATTTTGATATTGGATGGAGAGAGAGTGAGACGTCGACTTGTGTGGTTTGTGGAAAATCTCAAAGTGAGAGAGAGTTGGGGTAGCGGCGATGGTGGGTTTTGTATTGCTTGGTATCGGGGATTGTTTCTACGGTTAGAAAGACGCGAGTGCAAGTCATCCCTCCTCGGTCCCTGCTTGGGAACATCAACCAGCTGGTATACGAAGTGAGCTCTTCGTGCGGTCAAGATGGGAGTGCCAGCTGAAGGTAGCAAGGACACGCCAAGACAACAGGGCGACTGCGACTAGGCTGCTTCCACGTCTGCGATCCACGATAGAGGGACTGCAACTCAGATCGCTCGAGATGATACGGTACGCAGCTTTTGAAGTTCCGGCCTAGAGTGCTTGCTCGACTGGTAAGCAGACCCCTTGAAGTTCACGCAGTTCGAAACTCCCGTCGCGCAAGTGGATCAGGTTGCACCAGCTAGAGAGATCTCATTCTGTATCGAGCGAGACAGAGTCGAGGTGCGTACACTACGTCACGCTTTGATTCTATCCACCTACGAGCTGACACTTTCGAGTTCGATACTAATGACATCCGCTATCTGATGTTACACATGTGTGAACACGTCCTCGATCGGGCTATAGCTACTAGCTCTATCAACGCTTGCAATGTCCCTCTCTCGCTTGATGCAGTGCTAGCAAAAGACACGGCGCAATCCATTCTCAATCCAAATCCATTGGCTCTCCCTGCAGTATAAGCGTCAACGCTTCGATATGTCCGTACATCGGGTATTGCTTGGATGCACATGCTTGTCGCTTTTGCACGGTCTTTTCCTATTGAAGTTACGACCGGTTTAGGAGTGCATAGAAACGCCGCGAGTACGTTCAAGGATCGTTCGAAACTCATGATACAAAAACGGGCTGATATAGTCAGGTGGACGATCTCTAACAACCTGAACGACAG
Source organism: Hyaloperonospora arabidopsidis Emoy2 (assembly GCA_000173235.2). NCBI lineage: Eukaryota > Oomycota > Peronosporomycetes > Peronosporales > Peronosporaceae > Hyaloperonospora > Hyaloperonospora arabidopsidis. Next base: position 146,682 of record JH598035.1, read on the forward strand.
TATGACTCGAGGTAGGGCGTGTAGATTTGTACCGTAACCTGGGAGGTCAGATAAGCTTAGCACGCCCACCAAGAAAACAAGGCATATGAGTATACAGAAGGATATACCCCTGACGATCAGCTCGGGGGCTGGAATGATCCAAAATTTCAATAGATAGTGCAGCAAAAAAAGTCTGATCACTTGATGGTTGGCTGGCTGTACTTGTGAATGGATCGTCATCCATCTGATCTTGTCCACTACTTTGGTGCTGCTTGTGAATGACAACGACTTGTATTCCAACGACAGCTCGTGATTTTTTCACAGCATCTATATCGCTATCTCTATAACAGGTATAACATGTTGCTCTTAAGAACATATAGCACGATAGAGGAACCTATTGATCACGGCCCAGTGCTCTCCAAGCCCGATCTTTAGTATCTGCAACTCAGCCTCGTCGGCTCTACGCAAGAACAATCAACCACTTGCAGTTGAAGTTGTGCCAAAAGCTCCACTGCTGCAGATGTTCTGCATCTCCTCATTGAAGTTGGTAATAGAGTCGGGCTCAGCTTCAGCAGACAAGGCCGAGACACGTTCAGGTAGAGACTCATGGCTACGAGGCACCTCCATCTGTTGCATAATCCAGGAGACGCAATGATAGAGAGATATGGTGCAGTCCATCATCGGTTCGAAAGCAAAGCGCTGACACTGGTCCTTACATGATGTGCGGCAGAAAATCTCTACCTTTCACTGGTTTCATAAGTGTAGTATCGACGGCACGAGAGTGTGCTGTATCTGCTCTTGCTTCCAACAATGTACCGGTGGTATTCCTTGTACTTTCAGCGGCATTAGTGCTTCGCTCGCCATAGAAAAAAGACTGTCGACGCATCAAGGGCATCATTGGATAAACTACAGGTAAAAAAGAACTCAGTTTGAACTCGTATTGGGTTCGTAGCACCCCTCGTTGCACTATAGCACTTTCGGCAAGTAGGACTTCTAGCCCACTCAATTATCACATACCCAACTACAACGGGGATCGACATGTGATACTGCCACCCGTAGTCTCCAGTTGCATTGTTAGCAACGTGCAGCTCAAAGCTTCAGCAACCGCAGCACTTCCTTGTCAAAGCACGACTTGAGCAGCGTGTCGCCGTTAATGATCTTTGTCGTCGCCACAATAATGTCGTACGGGCCTGTTCATCCAAATTACATGTAAGCATAGTCGACATCCATGCACCATAGCATACCATAGCATAATCTTTGCACAGCAAACAACGTACAGTCAGGTTGGCGAGAGACATGGCGCAACGCAGCGATCTCCATAAAGGTCACACCGCCGAGGTAGTACACCAGCAGGACCTTACGTTCTTCACTGCCAAAGTTATCCAGCTTGGAAGCGGCAGTAGAAGCCACGGGCTCATCACGTGGAATCTTGCTCGTCGTCTGTGAGACTTCCCCCGAGGGTCCGGGCAGCTGACGCAGACCTTCCTGCACAGCACTCCACCCACGCGGCTTTATTGCGCTTTCAACGATACGAACCGAGAGCGGTGCGTACCCAGCCGCGTGACTTCGACTAACATAGGCACAGTCGCGCGGGTTGCGTGGGTCCACGTCCTCGTTAAGTAGGCGGAACGATTTACACGCGAGACCGAATCCGCTCGCATCGTTCCATAGCGTATCCCGCTTACTCAGTAGTCCCGCTTTTTCCAAATTGCTCATTGCCAGCATCATCTCAAAGCCATACGTCTGCACGAGTTCTCGACTGAGATGCGTGTAGTTTTTGGTCTTGATACCACCTGCAGCCACCGACTGAAGACACAACTGGCGCAAGACACCAAGTACCGGCTCTTGGAACCCGATGCGCTCTTCCAGCTGCTCGAAGATCGTCTCGCCAGTGAGCACTAGATTTTCCGCATCTTTGAGATCACGAAAACTCTTCGAGTCCGTGGTCTTTTTGACAAGCTCGGCCAGGTTGATGTGTTGCTGAAGCGACTGGTAGTTTTGCTTGAGCCCTGGAATGCGCTTGACAAATTCCCGAATCTCGCTGATCGAGGCGTCTCGATTCTTACGAAACTCATCGTATCGCTCACGAATCTCACGTGCCTGTTGCTGCAGGTTCATCCCAAGCTTTTCCACATGGTAGTCACGCACTTCCGCGTACAACTTATCGTTCGAGTTGAGCGGCACCGACACTTGCGCAGGTCGAGTCGCATTACCCGAACTCGGTCCCTCATCATCAGCAATGAGCTCAGCATCGACAGTAATAAAGCCGTGCGTGATCCCCAACGTCTCATCCAATAGTCCTTCATACGTCATCGGACTGCACATGGGCGTAACCAGATCAACATTGCGGTCAATCAGCACAAGTGTATCAATCTCTGGATCCAAGACACCAATGGGGTTCCCCGCCACCTCCTGCTCCCGACGGAAGTGCGCCATCATCTGGTAAATCACTTTGGCCATCGTGCCTTTGTACTTCACATGAGGGATCATCCCAAACACCGTCTGCAGCTTAATCAATGAGGCTGCTACTGTGTGTAAATTGGTTTTATCTCCATCCACGTAAAACTCGCGGAAACACGCGTCGAGCTCAAGCGTCAAGACGTCGTCATCAAATGGAATGAGGTCGAGTTTGTACTCGCCGACACTCACACTGCCGAAAACTCCCTCTTTCTTGAGCACTTCGTCACACACGAGGGTACGGCGACTGACGTAGTACAGAAAAAAGCGCTTTTTCTTGGCCTTGTCCCCATTCAGGTCCCGAATGTACTTGGCCACGTACCGCGTGGCTCGAACCGAAGGTCGAACAAGAAAAAGGACGAGCTCACAAGTGGTCTGGACCGTCTTCCCGAACGCGTGAAAGTCCTTCACGCCGTGGTCCTTGAGCACGGCTGTGCCATCGACAAGCACGTGGTTTAGTGGTCCATTAAGTTCTGGGTCTAAGACAAAGCAAATGTCTTTTCCGATGGAGTCCAAGATGGAAAAGAGCTCGCGACGCGAATCTTCACGGAGCACAGCGAGGTTTAACACGCCGTTCTCGAGGGTACACGCCTTCGACATGATTAGTTAGTTGAGTTGTGGAGAAGTGATGGGTCGATATTGGGCCCCTCTTAGTTGATATATTCGATGATTTGGGATTTTATCGGGAGGGGAGATAAAGTTGTATGAGGGGCTAAATAGGGTAGGATTGTTGGACTCGTAATTAAGGGTTCTAGACGTGCAAAACTTGTAAGAACGAGAGCGTTAATAGTCATAGTTTTTTTAGACATGCTGGGGAAAAGTAGGGGAGCGCGGTGGCGAGCGTTACGTGCGACACGACAGTTATGTCCCCAGACTATTGTTGTGGATACGGATACGGATACGGACAAGGATGCAATATTGACACGTGAGTTTATCTACGCTTCACTATACGCGAAAGAGTCGGGGTACTTTACGACCGAGGACCGTCACGTCGTGCACGTGCCTGATCAAGGGATTGACTTTAATAATTTATGGGGCGTTGGAGAGTACCGGAAAGCAGTTGCTGAGCTCTATAGAGACAGCAACGAGGCGTGGTTGACGCCTGTCGAGGTTTTTGCACCACACTATTCCGAGGCACTTGCCCAGTATATACTGAACTCGCCGTTTTTCCGAAAAAAAGAGCTCGAAATTTATGAAATTGGTGGTGGTTCCGGGTCCAATGCGCTGCATATTCTGAATTATCTGAAAAAAGAGGTGCCGGAAGTGTATATTAAGACCAAGTACACGCTGATTGAAATCAGTCCCGTGCTGGCTGAACAACAGCGGAAGCGTGTAGCTGCCGTGCATCCCCAACAGTGCACGGTATTGAACCAAGACATCTTGACATTTGCAGATGTATACAAGACTGTGACGACGCCGTGTTTCTTCTTGGCATTAGAAGTGCTGGACAATCTACCGCACGATAAGGTGACGCTGTATAATAACAAGTGGTACGAGACCATTATTGTCCAGAACTCGAGCAAGATCAATGCAATAATGGCAAATAACCCGGGGCTAGAAGAAGCTAAACGGCCTGTTCAAGACCTGCTGATTCGTGAAACACTCCGCCACTTTGGCTGTGATTTGCCGCTACGTGTAACGTACAAGCACAATGGCCGTCTGGCGCAGCGTATACGGTGTATACTTGGAAACAACGAGCCGGAGTTGACCTCAGCTTTCATCCCTACAGGCGCTATGCAGCTGCTGAATACGCTGCGGACAGCGTTCCCGAAGCATCACTTGATTGCTGCTGATTTTGACTCGCTGCCAGCACCAAATTTAGAGGAACAGTCGCCGATCAAGGCGATTAATCACAAATTGAGCTCGACTGCGACGTCGTCTGGAACGCTCTTTGCGGGCAATGCACCACTTGTTGCATCCAAGGTGACAGGTACGAGAACACCTTTGTATACTTTGAGCTTGTTGGATTGAACGAAGTAACGGGCTGTCGTTGGGTGCAGGTGTGACGAAGGACCACGACACGTATCTGGTGAAAGGTGGAATCGCGGACATTTTTCTTTGCTACGGACTTTGCAAGATTCAAGAAAGCATACTGCTCCTCGCTCCAGCGTCATCCCAACGAGGTGATCTTGGTCTTGTGATCGGATCTGGTCAATTTATGCAGCTGATAACCTATTGCTTGGTGTATACAGGTGTCAATCACGAAATCGTCTGCGTTTCTGAAAGAGTTTGCCGACATGCAGAAAACGAATAGGATTCCCCGGTGCGTAACTGCAAGTTGTAGGCCATCGTTGCAAAAAGCTGACAACCTGCTTTGCGGCATGTAGGTACAACCCACTGCTAGAAGACTACTCCAACACAAGCTTCATCTTGTCGTGATGAATGCTTG
>JH598037.1:0-37911 GCA_000173235.2 Hyaloperonospora arabidopsidis Emoy2
CGGGATGTGGATATGCTGACTCCTTCGACATGAACACCTGCATTTTTTACCCATCAAGGTCTTCGTCTTCCAGAGTAATGTCATCGTGGACGCTTGACTCAATTGTCATACGGAAAAGCACGCGAGAAGCGGTTTGTGTAGGCGGACTAGAAATTCCCACATATGCTGTCACGGGGATTTCTGGGCCGATCACACTTGCGGCTGGCCATCTGCCACCAATCTCCAGAAACGAATTGCGCTGCTTTGGGCGCGGGACTCGGGCTATAGTACTGGCTTGTCTGGCGAGCGATGCCGTCAGCCACAACACTACGCCATCGAAATTTCAACGACTTGGTATACACACGTGGTCGACAAGAGCAGCAGCTCGCCGATCCGTGCTATGCTGTCCATTCTTGCGTTCGGCATTACTGTCAAATGGGCGCAGTACGCATAATCCCTCGACGCGGAGCACATCTACACGTGTACGAAGAACATTCAGGGCGAGCATTTATGATACTCATGATCACATTTTGGCCTCGAGGATACCGTGGACAGCTCTCACAAAGGTCCCGTTCATCCTTGACCTGAAACGATGTCCTGCAGCACCGACAATAAAGCATGCACAAGAAGAAGCTTGTAGATCCAGAACAATACCTGTATAACACGACTGCTTTGTTTCGTTAGACGCCTTCAATTACCTATGGACGAAAGACCTTATTTCGTTCGACTTGTCTCTTCCTGAAGTGTATTGGCACGCCTGGACATGAGATACTCTGTCGACGGAGGGGTAGACGGGGGAGGTGGGATGTCCTCTGTTTCGTCTACAGCGGCGGCAATCGACTCTGGAGGGGCATCGGCGTCTAATTCCGGGTCGGACTCTGCGGCACCTTCAATGGCGTTGGACGCGGCTTCGTCGTCAATAGGACCCTGGCCAAACTCGTTCGTGCGCTTAGCATCTACCGGGTACTTCCAGCGCTGATATAGGTAGATGAAAAAGATCAGGTCGTCACGGAAGCAGCTCAGACGATGCATCCACGGCATCTTGATCACAAAGGCAAACAAGTCGTCGATGAACGTGTTCAATGACTTGTACACCATAGCGCGCCAAGGCAAGTGTGCCACCGACTTGAGCTTGTAGTTTATGTACAACTGAGGCGTCATCATGATGAACCCGAACGCATACACAAAGCTCGTAAGACTCGAAACCACCCACGAGTACCAGCTCTTGTGTACACCATACACTAGCGTGTATGCAGCTTGCCCGACGATCAGCGGCCACAGAATATATGACAGATGAGCTATAGCCACACGATCGTGTTCAGCAGTAGGGGAACTCTCGTAGCTCTGGACGCCCGACACAACGAGTTTATTGTCAGCGTCGCGCGAGAACACGAGCGCTTTTTTGATTTTCCACACTTCAATGATAAGGCCGACCCCCGACTGCACAAGGATGAGCCACGACGTGTCATTGTCCATCAAGTACAAAAAGATCACGAGCTGGAAGAACGTACTTAAACCAATACTCCGCAGCGACAAGCCCGCGAGCGACTTCTGATTCTTCCAGAAACTCACGTCGTTCTTAAACGCGAGGAAATCAAACAGCGAGTGCAGCAGCGACACGACCATCGTCACGGCCAGTAGGTACGGATTCGTTTCGATAAACATGCTCTTCATATTATCCGTGTCACGTCTCGACGACGCGCCAGTAGCTTCTTGATTGCGAAAGTTCTGCTCCATCTGCGTATACAGCGCGTACTTGTACACGGGCAGCGGGTAGAACGACAGCTCGAGCGGCAACGTCGTCACCGTGTCGTTCACCACGATCAAGTGCTCGTCCAGCAGCCAAAACTCGTTCAGAAACAGCACTGGCGAGTACACTCCAGCGGCCTCGTCGACGTTCATCGCAGTCGCCATGAATGGCTGCGGCGGGTGACGCGTCGAGTACGTCGTGTGGTCCACCACCACATTTATATAGAAAGACGGTTTCCACATGGACACGTACACGTCCGCATCAAGCGGCAGCTGCTGCTGTGCCTGTAGCTGCTGCTCTTCCTCCTCCTCTGCCTCTTGTGTTGCTAGCAAATGGCGCTTCTCGATCCGCTTTGGCGGCGGGCGGAAGGCCGTGAGTGCGATCGTGCGGTGGAGGCAGCTCATGGCGTCGTACGTCCCGTCTGCCGGGTTGGGGGAGTGGTCATCCTGGGTCAAGAAGACGTGCGCGTAGAGCGAGCCGTTGGCCAGCAAGTGGCCGTCGACCGTGACGTTGAGGTGGTGCACCCACATCCCGTCGACCCGCTGCGGGTTGGGCGTCGTGTCGTACGTAAGCGCGTCTTGCATCCATCGCAGCGTCTCTTGCTCGCGCACGACCGCTGCCTTGTCGCCTTTGTCGGCAAATGAAAAGTGAGCGTCTGGCGTGACATACACTCTCAAGTTCAACGCGTCGCCCAAGTGAAACGAATTCGTCAACAGTTGCACTTTCGAGGGGCCACTAATTGAGTTGTCCGCATTCGGACCGATCGTCGGGTCGTGGATGAGATGGGACTCCTGCTGCTTTGGGACGAACAAGTTCATGACGGACGTGACGGCGTAGTAGATGCAGACCATGCGGAGTACAGGCCACAGGCGCTGCATGAGACTCTCTTGCGCGGGAGCCGCGGCGTTCCCGGCCGCAGCCTCCAGTGCAGGGGCAGATGCGGTCATGATGTGGATACGGGTTCCTTTGAATAAGAATAGTCTCATCAAGATCAGGCAAACGGACGCCTATGATTGGCTGAAACGACATCCGACATGTCAAGCGTAAATTTAATACTTTGACTAACTGCGGACCTTTTCGGCAAGACCAGCTGTCCCCGATGCAATACAAAAGGCTAATCTGTGTCGTCTGACCAAGCGAGGAAAGGCAAGAGCTACCTCACTCTCACACGATGCATTCGCACCAGCAAATACCACCACTACTACGGAAGACAGAACGGGCTGCACCACAGGTCCTCTAGTGCCCACAACCGAGTCGCCAAATCTAATGTCGACAAGTGACTGCTCTTCGCTCACTTGTTTTGTACAGGTCCGTTGCCCACGCCAGGGCTGTCTGCCTCCCGTTCGCCAGCTCACAAATGCGCGCAACATCTGATACCCGCCGCACGCTTCACTATTGCTGCAGGTTGCAGGATCAAATCCACACGCCTTCGTCTTCTTCTTCTTCTTCCTCGCCCTCCTCTTCTTCCTCCGATTTCGAGTCGGAATCCGAGTCCGAGTCGTCCTGCGGGTGCAGACGATCCACCATCGACATGCGTTCGTCTGCCTGACTCGTTAGTTTCTTAAATAAACTAATCTGCTCGTCGCTCAAGCCGTCAGTCGTCTCCTCATCGTCGTCGTCGCCAGACATGCTAATTGACATACGCGCACGCTCGATGACACTATGAGCCTCGTCCAGCTGCCGCGCGAGCGCAAAGTTCTTCTCCTCCACCTCCCGAAGTACGTCTTCTTCATCGTTCATGTGCATTTGGTCCTCGGCCTCTTCGTCCGTATTCACGTCACCATAGTCATTGCCACCAGACGAAGATGCTGTAACATCTGCAGTCCCACGTGGTGAACTTGAGGTATCCATCTCGATAACAGCTGCAGCTACTCTTTCTTCTTCTTCTGTTACTGCAGCTGCCACTTCGGCCTCATCTTCATCTGCGGCAACAGGAGACAGCGTCGGCTCGGGTGAAAGGGGTGGCAAAGCGGAGACTGGCACGGGAGAAGGCACGCTCGAAGTTGCGCTGACGGAGCGACTCAATGCCAGCGGTGAACAGGCTTGCACGGGCGATGACGTCTTTAATTTCGAAGAAATGTCCTCGCCGTTCCTGAACTCAGCATCCGAATCGACAAGCAAGTCACTCATCGACGAAAACGGCGTGATACCCGGATGTGGACCCTCGCCGGACGTCTCAGCCATTGTGCGCGCACGTTGAGCACTCAGCTTCTTCGCTAACCCGAGGTTGCCCTCTGCACGGGCGCGTTCTTCTTCTTCAAGAAGGGCCTGAGCAAGCTCTTCTAGACCGCGACGCTCTCGCCGCGAACGGTCCGCATTATTCTTGTGCAACTGTCGCTCGGGCACGATCGATCCTGACCGACGGAGTTCCTTTATTTCCATAAGCTTGCGCTCTGCTTCAATGCGTGCCTTTAGCTCCTCAGCTTCACGGTCCTCGGCAGCCACGCGACTAAGAGACCGCGTGGGCGCATCATGTACCGACGCAAGCAGTACTTCCTCAGCATCTGCTAGTACAGATGTTGAAATTTGACTAGCATCAGCAGAATGCTCACCCGGTTCAGCCCCTACGGCCGTCTCACCCCGAGAAGATCCAGGCACATTCAAGAATTTGTCCCAACAGTCTTTACAGTAATACTCGCCATCGTCATCCAGATCTAGCTTGGACTCATTCTCCGTAGTACCGCACTCGGCACAAAACTTTACCGTTGGCACGATCACTGGAATGCTCATGACATTGTGCAAGTCGTCCATAATCTTCTGCACATCTTTATCCTCTTCAATCACAGGAGGAACGATATCCACATCACCGTACGAGTCGCGCTTGAAACCCGAAATCACACCTGCCAACTCGCTAATCACATTGTTCTGACGCTTCACCACTTCTTCTGGCTTGTGCCGCACTGCCAACGCAAGGACACGCTCGCGCGACTGCGCCTCCAAAATCTCTTCGTACTTCTTCGCCTGACTCTTTACCTTTTCGAGAGCCTCCTGGAGGACCCTAGCCTCCTGCTCTGCACGCGATAGCGCCTCCTTGGCAGGTGTGACGCGCTCAACCTTCGCTTGGTTCGAAATACAAAGCTTGGCCTGAACGCGAAGTAAATGCGCTTCTTTAGAGCCTTCTTCGATGGCAGTTATAGGAATGCCAGCAAATATGGCATGGTCCAAGTCCGACCCTTGCGATACTGCCACCAATTCACGTGCTACATTCAACGGAATGCGTTTTTTTCGTTTCTGTCGTTCACGGTCGGAACGTTCACGATCGGAGCGGTCACGGCTGGAATGGTCACGGCTGGAGCGGTCACGGCTGGAAATTTCACGGTGAGGGCGATCATGCTCAGTGCGCAAAGATCTGACTGCTGGCGTCGGTTCTGCAGGTTCACAAGGAGCCCCAGTCACGTCCTCGTATAATGGCACATGATGGCGACTCGCAACGCTTGTTACTTCTCGCTCAGTGCTCGGGTTCGATCGAACCGAACAGACCGATGCTACAGACATCATTGACTCGCGACGGGTCTTTCCAGGGCGAAAGCGAAGCACAGCAGGCTTTGGCGAGTGTTTGAGCATCCGCAGCGTATCCTGATAAGTCTCTCCTTCCACGTGCGTTCCATTGACCGATACAAGTTCATCCCCTACTTGAGCATTCTGAAGACCACTCGCGTGCCCTTTTCCCGTCAGCTTACTAAGAACTGGAATGTCCCGATGTCCAGGCTTAAGCTTCAGACCTAAATCGCCTTCCCGCCACACAATATCATACGAGCCAATCTCGCTAGGAATGCCACCACTCACGCTTCGACTCCCTCCGGACGACTCGAGCACCGACTTCTTGCGTGAGATGCGTCGTCCCATGCGTTTAAACTTGAGCACTGCGGGTTTACGAATCGTCTTGAGCAGCGAAATCGTGCTCCGAAATCCCAGCGATTTCGTCTCTTGGCCGTTCACAGCAACTAAAACATCGCCCACCGTTGCTCGTTCCATGCCTGTGCCAGCTCCTTTGCCGGTTATTTTACGAATACAAGGCACGTGACAATCGTCGTCATCTGGACGGAGAATCATCCCCAATGGACCTTCCGTCCACACGACTGTATACTGCTCCCGTCGACGAGACGACGACGACGATGACGACGACGAGCTCGCTCGGGACGGCGATTTGCCGGAATCCGACCACGACGTGCTCGTGGACCCGCGACTTTGACGCGAAGAGCTCCGGGACGAGTCACGGTACACGCCTGTGCTGCTGGTAATAGCTCGTGGCACGCGGAACCGCAGCGTAGCCGGTCGTGGGATCTTCTGCAGCGTCTTGACCACGAAATCATAGCCCTGACGAGCCGTGTCCATGCCGTTTATGCTCACGAGCATGTGGCCCACTGCGACTTTAGCCATGGCAGCAGCCGAGTCCTGACGCGTGATCCGCCCCACGACGGGCGGCATGTCCTCTCCCAGGTCCGGACGAAGGGTTAGGCCTAGCGGCCCATCGCCCCACATGACTTCGTACTCCATAATAAATGACCGATTGAAAAAGTTTCAAGGTTTTTCTGCCGCGCTGGGGTCTAGAGGGGCCGAAATGTCGCAACAAACGCGCTAGAAGAATGGGGTGGACACGTGAATACGCAGGTAATGAGGTCACAGGTACAGCGAAAGACAGGACTGGACGTACGTGACGTCTGCTTGGACCGCGCCACTCGTCTCGTTCTCTTCGTCTCGGCAGCACTCGCCTTCCGCTCGGCGCAAAATGGACGTCCCTGCTTTCGAAGCGTGGAAAAACCTCACAAGTGAGGGGGGTTAGTGTTGCAAAGCGCTTTGCGATTGGCTGAAACTTCGTTCTCTGTCAAGGTTGACCAATCACAGGGACCGCTCGATGACGCGCCACGGCGGACATGTTGCTACAACTGAAAAGCCAGCAGCCTACTTACTAAGTCTGCGAGCTAATTCGGGTACCGGCAGTTGCCGTATCACGGCGGCAGAAAGACGACTAGGAACGGGTATGGAACAGATGAGGTTATTTTTATTTTTAGACGCGATAACTACACTTTGCAATGCCATACGTTACGCTATGCGTTTTACTTCATCATTTGCTGCAAAGTTTATCGCTACTGGCCATGTGATGGTGTTACACGGACTGGCTTGCTACGGTCTCTTTTAAGAGAGCGTAGAGGCGCCGTTCAGTCAGTCCTACTTTTTCTTTTGCACGCAGGACAACGACTGGCGTCGACGATTGCCAACGCCTGTTTCCCCCTCTACTAGAGCATTCATAACGTCTCGAGACCCTTTATGACTCGTGGTACGCTCGGTCATGAAGACAGCCTTGGTACTAGTGTGTGTGGCAACGGAGAAGAAGCTTTGGACTCACCATCTTGGTCGATTCTGACCCAGCAGCTTCAGTAAGGCTTGTGATGCTTCAGTTCTGTGCACTTTTAGCAAATTGGATAAGCCAGATACTATGTTCACAATTCACGCGGCACTGTCGAAAGAGTTCTAGTCATTGTTCTTCCAGCATGGACATTTCGATTTGGGGCTCACTTCCCGATTTGCGCCTTCGAACAGCAACGGCCAAGCGATGAAGACCTCCAAAGAGCCGGGCGGCCGGCCACCCTTACCCTGGGTGGGAAGTCCCCTATCGTGGGGCCCAGATCAAAGGGGGGAGGCCTTCTTGCCGCTGCGTGCGCTACGGGAGGCAGTGCACCGTGCAAACCGAAAGGGGAGCAACAACCCAGACACCCCGAGGTGAGGGGTACGGCAACAGCGGTTGTCACCCCCACCTAGTACCTACTATTCTACTTCAGCCTTCGAGTTGTCGGCCCGGTCGCCGAGCTTGACTCCCGAGCCCCACGAAGCGAACTTGCCTAGAACGTGATCAAGATCGGCCTAGTCCAGGTGCGTCAGCGGCCCATCGAGGGTGATCGGTCTGGTACCCGGCGTTTCCTGCGACTTCAACGCCCTGTCTGCACCCCGGACTGGATATCCGATTCCACGTGCCCTCTGCGAAGTGTCCCCCGTGCTGACCGAAGAGCCGAGCCAAGCAGACTAAGCCAGCGAGGAGAAGATGATGTAGATTAGGCAGCAGCACCCCGATATCGTATAGGGCATAAGCACTTAATCGACGTTCAGGACTTACTACATTTCGATTTCGGGCATGGCAAAAGCTTGACACACCGGTGGCTTTAAGTCTGCAACTCGGAGGACGCACTTCAATGCGTAGTAATCTTCCCATCAGTTGCCAACTAACTCCTCGTACGCGCGGCTTCTACAGTACATCTGCAGCTACTACCTGTGACAGTGCCATTACCGACTATCTGCTGGTGATAAACACTGAAAAGCCGCCGACACCTCGTGGAATCAATCGCGCAGTAGTCTCAGAATCTCATGTCATCTATGCAACTAAGTCTCGCAATCTTTATCCCAACCCTGCTCTCGTCCTCATCCTCTTCCACTCGTTCTTACAATACAACCCACTCGCTCAATTCCGCTCGACATAACAAACTTTCCGCTAGCCAATAATTGCCAGCAACAACTTCCATCCCCTATTTCAGTACACGTCTAACCCAGTGGTCTTTTACTTCAGCGGTGTGGTCCACCTGAATTGTCAAAATGTGGTCCACACTCACCCACCCACCTCATTTCGACATTTTTCCAGATCGAAAGCTACGTGTCGCGCGTAAACCTCCCCTCTCTCATATCATGCCCATCGTTTGTCGCCACGTGGTGCCGCTCCTGCTGTGTAGCCTCGTGGCTCTGCTCTACCGCCACCCCATCTCTGCTGAGCCACTGCACAGCGTATCTTTCAAGCCTCCGTTCGAGCTCATCAATGAGGGGAATCGTCGCATTGTCAACACCACGTGGTCGCACGGCGGCAGCGCGGATGTGAAGAAGCACTTTGTGCGCCTCACGACCGACCGCCAGAGCAAACGCGGCTATTTGTGGCAAAAAGAGCCGTTGCAGCACAACGAGTTGTCGGCTATTCTGACGTTCCGCATCTCGGGCCAAGGCAAGCGCTGGTTTGGCGACGGTATCGGGCTCTGGGTTACCGATCAAGCGGTTTATGCTTCCGGCGTGAACCACGGGTTTACCCATAAATATACCGGTATTGGCATTGTGATTGACACGTTTGTCAACTCGGAGCACACGGGCGGACATAAAGACATTAGTGTCTTTGTGAACGACGGGACGAAGAGCTACGATCAAATGTACGACGAGACGCGCGTTGGGTGCAATGCAGATGTGCGGTACCATGAACAGAGTGCGAAGTTTAACCCGGCGCACAGTCTTTCACGGATCAAAGTACGGATCGACAAGACCCGATTGATTGTTGAAGTCGATGAGCACGCTTCCGGTGTGTGGGTGGCTTGTCACGAGATGACGCTGCCGCTCCAAGCTGATTGGCTGAAAACATCCACGATCGGCATCACGGCGTCGACAGGGGCACTGGCTGATAATCACGATATCATCCGCTTTGACGCGTACTCGGAGTTCCAGGACATGATGATTGGAGCCGTGGACTCGGAAGCGTCGATGAACTCGGTGTCGCAGGAGTACAAGAAATGGATCGACTCGCCCCTGTGCGACACGAACTGTCTCGTGTCGCTCTTGCGAAAGGAGATGTCGAACTTTCGCATTGATGCCGAGCACCGGTTCTCGGATCTGAAAGAGAAGACGGAGAACACGGTCGCGAAGCTCAAGAAGCAAGAGGCAGAGAACGAGCGTCGCGTGCGCGAGATCGAGTTAAAGGTACGCAATGGCATTGACACGTCGCTCGAGTATACGAAGAAGGCGCTTGCGGACGAGGTGCAGGAAAAGATCACGAAACAATTGGAGGAGAACCCAGACATTGCCAGTGGTGGCTGGAAAACGCCATTCGCGCTGCTGTTCATCGGATTGGCAGCTGGAGCTGCGTACGTGTACCGCAAGTACCAGTCTCTCATGAAGTCGCACTTGCTATAGCTACATCGACGCACTTGACGAGTTTCTATTATGTTCGAAGCTTAATACACTGCTCGACGGTCACTGCATTTTCATCCTGGTCTTTTGTATCAGCTCGCAAATATCAGGGTGGTCCACATGTTCTGACCCCCCCCCTTTCCCTCTGATAATCGGTATTTCATTCACGAGGGAAGAGTCGCGACCCACGTGGCATTTACGCAATTTCGACTCGTAGCTCCTCAGTCTAGTAGTCCGGAAGGGAGGGAGCGATCCAATCACTCCCCTGTCACCCCCTCTCACCTCCAATGCCTCGTCTGGCCGTGACGCTGCTCTCCGCTTCAGCTCTGAGCGCTCTCGTCTCTGTATCAGCTTCACCGCTACCTTCGCTGACCTTCAAACCCCCGTATGAAGTGGTCGACTCGGATGGCAAACGCCAGATATCGGACGATTTCGTCTATGGCGGCAGTACGGACGTGAAGAAGAACTTTATTCGACTGACGACGGACCGCCAGAGCAAGCGCGGTCATATTTGGACCAAGAGTTCCATTGGCAAGGACGAGCTGGCTACTGTGATCAAGTACCGGATCCATGGCCAGGGTAAAAAGTGGTTTGGAGACGGGATCGGACTCTGGTTTACGCAGGAACCAGAGTGGAAAAACGGGGACAATCACGGCTTCACAGACAAGTTTTACGGCTTTGGCATTGTCTTGGACACGTTCCGTAACGTTGAGCATCGCGGTGGTCACAAGGATGTGACGATTCAGGTGAACGATGGCCAGAAGGTCCTGGACGACTTGAATGACGAGACCAAGGTTGGCTGCGACGCGGCGTTTCGCTACCACTCGAACAACGCCAGCTTTGACCCGGTCTTTAGCTCGTCGCATATCCGGGTGAAGGTCAAGGGCAACGTGCTTGAGGTGGAGGTCGATCCGAGCAGCTCGGGGACCTGGACAGCTTGTTATAAGGGCGACCTGCCGTTCCCATCCGACTGGCTGCGTCGTGCGACGATTGGTATCACGGCCTCGACGGGTGCATTGGCGGACAACCACGACATTCTGAGTGTGCAGTCGTTCGACGAAGTTAATGACGAAGGTTTATTGGTGGTGGATAGCGAGACGTGGTCGCACAGTTACTCGAAGGAGTTCGAGTCGTTTATGGATGATGTCGATTGTAAACAGTCGTGCAAGGTGGCGATCATGGAGAAGTTTGTGGCGAACTTCCAGGTGGAGACTGAGCACTGGTTCGAGATGTTGCGCGAGCAAACGGAGAACACGATCATGAAATTGAAGGAGAAGGAGCGGCAGAATCAGCGCAAGATCCAGGCGTTGGTAGACCGCATGACGACCATGATGGACCAGAAGATTGGCCAGAAGGTGGCGGATATGCGCTCGAACGTGAACGAGAAGATCGCTACGGGCATCGAAGGGGAGCTCACGGTCGCGCAGTCCAGCTGGCGTCTGCCATTCTTCATCATGGTCGTGCTGATCGCTGTTGGTGTCGGCGTCGCGTACCAGAAGTATCGCAAGTTGGTCAAGAGTCACCTGTACTGAAAGTCCATCCTCCTTAGAGGGTGGAAAGAGTCCCTCGCTGTTGAGAAGATGGCAGTCGTTCAATGCTAGGGCAGGCAATGGAGTTGATAGGTAACATCGGCATTATTAGTACAGAGAAAGAATGATTACATGTCCGTATACAGACTGAAACATTAGCAGTCAGTCGATACATACGACCATGACATCTTTCTTGTTACGTGTGACGTGTGACGGCACGTGTGGCCTGTACAAACACATTCCACCAAATTTATCCGACTATGGAATCGTATCATCGTTAATACGTGAGAGCACTTACAACCTGTACAAACGAATACGCTTCGATTTAGACAATCCCGGCAGCTGCAATCTGACGACAAGTCTTATTCCCGTCTCGTAACGTTGTCATTGTGCTATTATTCGTCCAAGAGCTACGACACACAATAATACAATGGGGACTCGCTCCCGTCTCGCACTTGTCTTGCTTCAAGTCTCTGCTCTCGTGCTAATCTATACGTTCTGGGAGGAGCTTCAGAGTGCGCGAGAAGCACTGCAACTCACGTACGAGTACCGCTCGCTCAGTAGTGGAGACCGTGACGCATCGGTAAAGAGCGTCACGATCTTTCGAAATGGCTACACAACGGGTGGCGTGGAGATGGAGCTCAGTGCCGAGTTAGTCGCGACCAAATGTACCCAAGAAGGCAACCTTGCAGCGTACTTGTCTCAGTTTGTAGCTGTTGAAGGACCCTTCAAGTCGGACAAGAAGACAAGCAAGGAGACGACCGAGTACGACGTGCCTGGCGTCGTGGCTGACCGGGTCTTTAATGGCCGTGGAGAGCTCTTGCAGAGGTTTTCCGACATCCAATCGGGGGATGCGCTCTACCTCGTGGCTCCAGGGTTGTACTTCATGTGGCCGTTTGTTGCGTCTGGTCACCGCGTGGTCGTGACAAGTTCGACCAAGGAGATGGTGGTCATCGAGTCGATCTCGGAGTCGCCACGGACATTCCGTCTCCACCATTTGTTCAGTGAGAACGAGGCAGATACTTTGATCCAGCAGACGGTGCAACGTGATAATGAGTCGGTTGATGCTGCAGTGCAGCTGTCGACTGGTGATGCTATCAATGACAAGAGCCATACGACAAACGATGGGAACTCTTTCACGAACGAGAGCGTGGTTGATACCGTTTCGGAGACGGCGGCGTACGTGCGCAAGCGCGTGTTGGAGGTGCTCTCACTTGGAGAGGACAAAGATGGCAGGGGATCCGATGATGGTCTTGAGCTGCTGCAGTACGAGCAGAAGCAAGCTTATGTCACTGGTAACGACCATTTCCAAGTCGTTGCTGCTGCTGCTGACGGGATGGATGTTGACTCGAGTAAACGAGATGTTACCCGTTTTGCTACCGTGTTTCTACATCTATCGGATGTTGCGCTCGGTGGTCAGACAGTGTTTCCGCTTGCGGAGATGCCTGCAGGTGGTCTTCCGGTTGAATATGATAACCCGTTGAACTCCACTCGAGACTATGAGGCAGCTGGCGCACAGCTTTTTACACCTGGCAGCTGGGAGATGGAGATGGTGCGCACGTGCTCTTCAAAGCTGGCGTTTTACCCCTCACGAGGTACTGCGGTGCTCTTTTACAGCCACAAACCGAATGGCGAGTGGGATCCCATGTCCTTGCATCGAGGCTGTCCCGTGATCGAAGGCACCAAGTGGATCGCTAGTCTCAGCATCCGGAACAAACGCTTGGTGGATCCACGCAAGTGCCGCATCACGTTTTTGAACCCGACGGCGCGTCCAGTGCAGCTTTACTGGTCCGACGAACTCATGCATACGCTGAATGGCAATGGTGGCAAGGTCACCTTCAAGTCCTTCACAAGGCACACGTGGATCATCAAGGACAATGACCGCGTCCTGCTCGAGCACGTCGTGGATGCCAAACGTGGCAAGAAGCAGACAGTTATCGTCCCACCAATTTCACAAGAGGAAGCAGCGGCTAAACCCGAAGCAAACGTCTTTGACAAGACAAAGCTAAGCAGCCACACCACCGACACCAAAGTCGAGCTGTAGAACGAAGAAGAAGAAGAAAAAAACACTCACACCTAACAGATTAGCATAGTCCTTCTATTGTCTTCATTTCTCCACAACATCATCTGGTCACCTCGTCAAGCCACTTATTGGTGCTTAACGTTCCTGCTGGCCAAAAACACTTTTTCGATTGCCTCATCTCCAAGTGACTGCAGATGTTTACTGCTCGTCGGTATCTTCTGCTGGAACGTTCGACGAATGTGCTGCAGCTTCTCGTCCTCGTCTTCATTCCTTGTTCTCTTCTGCTGCTGTTTCTTCTGTTCCGCTTTGCGTGCGTCCATTTTCTCAAACTGTTTGGCTTGTTCCACCCGTTCCAAGTACTTTTCGTTCTCCTTTTTGTGCTGCGCAATAGCGACACGCAATTTCTGGTCGCGAATGCGATTGTCGTAAGCGACTTTTTCGGTCAAATGGTCCCATTTGAACTTTTTCAAGTACTTGAGATTCCACATATCGTCGTGGTAATAATCGCGTTTACGCCCGCCAATGGGCATCGTATTTAGCAGTTTTGCCACCCGTTTGGCGACTTTTTTGTCCTCGAATTCGATCCAGCCTTCGGTATACTTTTGCCGACGGTTACCGCCGGCAGTCACGCGCTTTTTATGAAATGTCTTGTCCTCCGGCACGAGGTAAATGCGGTTTACGGCCCCGTACTTAGTCAATAAAGACCGCAATTTCTCCGGTTTCATATACGGAGGGACACGCGCGAGGTACACGACCCCGCGACGCTCGGCTTTTTGCTTGAATTGCACCATTTTTTCACGTGAGAGACCCACGAGACGTGGAGACTTGGCTGAAGCGGGCGTGGGAGTAGCGCCAGGAGCTGTAGACGACATGGTGCTTCTGGATCGATGGATGGGTTAGGGAGGGAAGGACTGATTGATTGGTGACGAGGTGTTGTTTTCGAGTGATGGCACGATTTGTCACTGGTACTTTACTGAGGTATGGTGATGGAGGTACGCTCGTTTGTGTTTTTCTTCTCACAAGTGCTTTTTTGTGATAGACTTTTTCTTTTTGTGGGAATTGCTTTTTTCTGTTTTGTGCAGCATGTTTTTATTTATGTGCGACAAGATGGGTTTTAGCTGCACGTATTTTATGTTGTGGTGTGCCACGTACTCGAATAGGTGCACTGAACGTAACCTCCGTCGATGTAGAGATTTCGACAAAGTACCTCTGTATCAAGGGCGCGATCGACCTACGAGATTTAGAACTGCATGCCTACATTAAGTCGACAAAACTAGAAATGGCGTCAAGTCGGATATTCTCTTCCTCTAGACCTTGTTCAGTGCTTGTAAAAGAAAGTTATTCTGCCGATGTCACCTTATTCAGTGCAAACACCACACCTTTCACCCAGTGCATCCATTCTACAGCAGACTGACCACCTCATCATGCAATGCAACGAGGAATCCCGACAAAACATGAAGCGCATTGCATACAACGACCATGCAACAGCAGCAATATCGTTCTTGATTCTACTATTGCACTCTCCGTGGTACATTTTTCATCCACCAGAAGATGCTGCTATAACCTCTTTCCCTACCCACGGAACAGCGCGCTAGCTCCATCCCCATAAATGTTTATAAAGATTACGTCATCACATTCGTGGAAATTATAATAGATAATGAAGTATTTACTCTGATAGCCTCAACGGCTGGAAATCATTGATAAATGAAGTAAGCAGGTGAAACAAGCCAGTATGTAAAGCATAGAATTATAGCGTCGCAGTGAAGCAGAGGTTGCGGTAAAAGGTAATACAGTATACAACCAACTCTCAACCGAGCTAATACCGTCTATCGTAGCCGGATAGCTGCGTTTGCGAGCAAGTGACACCAAAAGCTAGTATTGCTATCAGCGAATAATGATGCATTGATCTTGACGAAGCGCCGCGAGACCAACGGAGCTTTTCGATTTGAATCCATCAACAACTAGTATTCGAAATATCTGAAGTAGGTCCTCAACTATTTACCGACCGCATGATTTTTTCATCCCATCTAAGAGATCGTTTATGGCACTCGGACGTCGGCAGAACGCCGTCTCTAATATCCTGAAGCAATGGTAAGCGCAATACCAGTATCACATTAATTGCAGAGACCAGAGAGAAGAGTGGATACTGCGGAAGATCATTCCAGTACTTAGTGGGAGCACTTAGCGTCCTATTGCTTCTCGTCGAAACGGTCAACGTTACACAATATGACAAAAAGGGCTACGGTTTTTCTTGAATGGAAAAGGAGCAGCGATGACGGGGTGCAATACAATCGCATTGTAGCCGTTATCGATTAACCACCGGCAACGCCATCAGGAGACGCTAAACCGGTGCAGAAGGAGGTCCAGATATCGCTTAATAGGGGAGAGGAGAGTTTTGTGATCATTATCAATCGCTGCAAGAATAGTAAGTCGCTCACGTGTCTGTCTCCCTGAGGAAGAAAGTTTCAGTATGAGCTTGTGCCGAGCCGAGTATTCGCCAGATAAACATGATGCAGCATACTAGTGTGATAGTCTACCAATATGACGACTGATGCACCGCCCTTTGCGATACCCGCGAAGGACGCGTAAGTCCAAGATGTGCGGATGTCGAAAAGTAATGCCACTAAGTTGTATCGAAAACACTTTCCAGTGCAATATCCACTTGACGGTCACTACACCGTTATTTCACTTTATCGCGGTTTTGCGGACTATGTACAATAGCACAAAGGCACAGTGAGGCCGGTTCCAGTGAATGGAGTGACCTGACCACGCTGTCGGCGTTCATCAAACACTGACTCTGTACATACAGAGATCACTAAACGACTGCCTACGTCATTCAAGCCCGGCGTCATTCCTTGGCAATCTTCTGGATAATAAGACATAGCATGCTGTTGTGCTGCCAAGTGGCTGAAAGAGATGCTTTCGACGAAATGAAGATAGTTTGCTTTAATTTTACACAATGTGTTATCCCTATAAAATCATCATTTACCCCGATACGTTGGCCCGTGGTCTTCTTGGCTGCAGTCATGAAGTGGTTGAATGGAGACCAAAAGGAGTGAGTGGTGTAGTTTCTCCCCACATTGTCAAAGTGTATACGTGCAGTCGTAGCTTACCACAAGTTCATTGCCAGCATCAAAACGCGCAGGGTATAGAATCGAGAATTGTATCTGATGTTTCAACAATACATCCTTACTAGCAAAATACAAAAAACAGAGTGATCTCAAACCGCCAACATGTTCCTGGTATTTTTATTGCTCAATCTTGATTATCGCTGAGGACAGGAAAGGCTGAAGCTACTACCATGATAGCATCAACCTGCCGTTACACCGACTCGTAGTACGTACCTATGTCCACAGCGTCGACACTGCATCAGAAGACGCAATGCTTCCAAGACGACAGTGGGTCCGTGCGTTTCCATCCAATCTAACTTGCCTCGCGTCATCATCCCTCGACCACGAGCTGTCAGACACGCCTCTTTTCATCATCGTAACTGTGTGGCGTCGAGTCCTTCTATCTCAGACCAACGCCACGTGCCATAGTCTCAATGCGCCAACCGTCGCATCCGCACACAATCTGGTCTTCTTCTTGCATCCGAGTGTCACCACCTTTTATCGTCCGCTCGCGACCGTACAACGTCATGATCAATAAGGGCACCTTGTATCCTAGTCGTTGTAGAAGACGAAACGGTCTTAAGTCATCTCGAAACCGGCGACATCTCGACAGAGACTCATTCTGGCGATCGCATCTTTCGTTTCAGCTTCACGGTTTCATCCACAGAGAAGTCCTGTCTGGCCATTGACGCGATGACCTGGAAAACGAGCGTCGAGTCCATGATGGCTGCCCTTCCACCGACGGCCGTAGGTGTCACCAATAATCGATCTTCGAAATTCTGCATGACTGAGGCCACAATGCGGCAGCCATAAGCACAGAGGTGAGTCGCACCGTCAATCAAGACCGACCCCAGTGCGGTTCCAGTCCCTGCATCACTAGCACCACTGCAACCTGTTTCAGCATCCGTTCTTGATTATGCACGCAGGAAAAGGCAGATGTTTGTTCTCCCTTTTTCTTAACCAGAAGTTGATCTGAAAAAAATACATTGGACACGTTTGGTCTCGAAAATCGATTGAAGACCAGGAATTCCTATCAACTTCAACTTGCTACTCATAATGTACAGAGAGCTCTTTCTGTGCATATCCAGTATCTAGTAGCGACTAGCTTCGATTCTTGTCGTCACGTGGGTCCCCGTTGATACTGAAGAGGCCAATGCCTAACTCGCTAGGTCGGTACAGAGGCGGCATGGAGTTCACCTTCGGTAGTGGACGAGCATCACCGATGGACATGAGCAGCGGACAACTCAACCGACGAGGCAAAAGGTTGATGGTTGGAGTCGCTGGGGTCGTACAACCGCCGAGCACGCTGGACGAATCGGATGAGGCAAAGGAGCTCCCCATGGCGTCCACGCTTTCGATCGGACTCAGTGACAGTCCATCGACATCTTGTTCGTCCCACTCGGCGTCGAAATAGTCCTGAACCTCTTCTTCTTCCGTGCACATGAGGATGGACAAGTTGTCGCGACTTTGGTCGCGTTCAATGAAGACTTCAAGTGCTTGTGATACCGCTAGAGCCATGTTGTCGTCGTGGCTTCTTATTGGAAATGAAATAGTGATGACTTGAGGCATCTCATGACAGCCTAACCAAGAAGTCGCGTGTGGATTCAGATCACCCGCCGTTTCAGTCGTCAGATCACTTGCCTGTCCACTCGTCTGAACTATTCTCGCACTTGCTTTGAAGAAGGTTAACAATCGAGACCAGAGTGACCAAAAACATGCATATAAATCGCCAGTAGCGATAAGGATCGATCGTTGCAAGCCATTTGCATAGTGTCGTGTGTGGAAGGTGACCATTCTTACTCGGGGGTGCATCGTTAGCGTATATTACCCAAGATAAAGCATTGCTGAATGACCAAAATGAAAATGGCCAGACGACCTATCGGATCCCGTACTTCTAGCGTGAGTGAGTAAGGTTCCGTCCAGTTCTATGCTAGTATGTCATCAATATGACTGACACTACGATGGTCAACCTTTTTTGCCAGTCCTCACGAAGCGTTATGCGACCTTGAAGTTGACAGACACGGATCTATTGGATCTCGAGATCTGTTTAGAAATGTAAATCAGAATGGTGAAAATGAGCACGTCCGTATCCGATCTCACAGTATCACACAACATAAGAGGTGATTTACCTCTTTTCGTCCAACGGGAAGTACCAGATCCTCCGGAATATGCGTTTCCACGTGGAATGAATCAAATCAGATCGAGATCCCATTGACTCACGCCTTAAGTGAGCTGCACGAACCTCAGGTCCAGCCATTCTCCAATCTACCGCCCAGGCACAAAGTGATCCTTCTATTACTACCATGAGATTCGCTATGGTCGTTGTCGCCCTATTGGGCTTCAATGCGCTCACCACCGACGCCTTGACCCGCTTGCGCGTGCAAGTTAAACCCAAACCATTTGTACCAGCGAAAGAAAATGAGGTGTGCGAGCGGCCAAATCAGGCCCGAAAGTGCGACAAAGGATTATGGTGCAAGTGGGACGGTGTAAAGCAAGGTGTCTGCGTGAAAGGAACCTCGAAACCTAAGAGCAGCAAGTCCATTCGCGACTAACGGCGCAGATGGGAACGAATAGGTGCCGTCGGAAGTGTAGCAGTGGCGGCCTGACTGCGGCTAAACTTGCAGTGCATCGAAGACAGCGACTGGTCAGGCGCGTGTATCAAGAGCAAAGCTGTGGTCAAGATCGTACACGGTCACTGTCCGTTTGAGGCCGTCAATGCGGCGATGGATGGTGGACAGACGGAAGTTTCGGTCACGGATACTGAAGGATGATGGTTCGTTACCGTCTTGGGTGCGATGTTTGCATTTTACATACAAACAATAAGACAAAATCTAAAAATTGTTGAACAACCGTTGGCTGTCGTGTGTAATAGTCGTAGTAGTAGTAGGTAATCAACCAGACGCCGTCCTGGCATATGTGATCAGAGTCATGTCAAGTAATCGATAGTTTTGCATGTAGAACTAATCAAGGTGAAATGACGAGGGTGCTAGTAATGAAACGCCTATCTGACTCAACGGCATAATTGATGTATTGTACTGCTCCCATGTTCTTCTCGTACGACAACAGCTACGCTAGAAAACCGACTGACGACTTCGCAGTCTCATTTAGCCTATTGAAACCTATATCCGCTGTGGCTAGTGCCTCGACACTTACTGTTACATTTACCGGACGCAAACTCATGAGTCAAGCAGAGCTCCAACCACCACTGACGGACAAGTGCTCGAGAATCAGACAAGGAGTAGGTTTGATGCACTCGGCTGCAGGGTATCGGACATGCAGCCAGTGCAGTAGGATTGAAGTTGACATGCAAGTCAATAATGTGAACGCGAGTTTAACCCGCAACGCCAGGAACGGATGTCGAGGAGAGATGTGACGATCGCTCATGCAGATGGAGGCAGCGTCATTAGATGGGGCCATTCATGTGTGTTTTTCATTAAGAAAAACACACATGGACGTCGAGTTTACACAGTATTTTGATACCCACGCAGCCTTTGCGTGTTAAAGGTAGTTAGTTGGCTTCCTTCAGTCGCCAATGTTTTTCGTGCGAATCTTTTTCTGTATAAAATTAGAAAACTGAAGACAATAGCTCAAAAGTGCTCTTTGTTAAAAAAAACTTCTAAGGAGCTACATACTTCGTCAAGTTCGAAAGGTGCGGACTATATCGGGCACGTCATGGGCATAAACAGTAACACCGTTTCATGTCAGCATGACCTATTCACGACTGGAGGGCATGCCTCACCGCCACCCACCCACAAATGTGTATTTCGCTGGGTTATTTAATGTGCCTTGCGAACAAGTAGCACCTTAATGGTACGTGCGGATCTCTCAATCGCTGTAGATGTCAGTGAACCTCCGAATGTTTGAAGACGCAATGTTGCCACGAATGGGAAGACATGGGTAGTTGTATAGTCGTACCTTCATGATTGGGGGGACAAAAGAGCGCAATTTGCAGTTGCATTCTGATACTGCACAGGAGTGATGGTCTTAATAAGCTAGCGAAAACGCGCTTCTGTTTCTTTTTTTCAGTTATCAGAAAAGCAACCTCAAACCATGTTCCTGGCAATTTGATCAGTCCGACATTTCCCTTCAGCCAACAAGTTGCTTTTGTATACGTTTCAGTGCTTAATGTACTTTGTGTTGCGCTCAAAGCTTTGTATTGCGCTCCTGGCGGCAGGCGAACGCTATCCCTATCCGCCTCGCGGGTTTGCCCGTAAGAGTTACATGCTTTTTCATTCAAGACAGATCTATTTGCAAGATTATCTGTAACACACATGCGGCAACGACGCGACCTCGTACCGAAGCGTACTCGCTCGTAAAGTCTTACGGACTTAGGTGGTAAAAAGTCTATCGTCTTTCTTCTGCCCGTTGCTCTTCCACGCCTTATATATAGGCGTCATTGAAGCACAAAGGTAGATGCAAAGACCATCACTGCCACCGATGGCAAGTCGCGCACGTCAGTGCGCAACTTGTATGTACCACCGCGACACATGGTTCCTTACTTGACCAGATCTGCCACGGACGGTGTACACTTTAATGTCGTCGTTGTATCATGCCCTCAGCTATATTTTGACATTGAAATGCAACCACGATCTCGTCATTCTAGACTCTCCCCACAAGCAGCAAGAGCGTCAAGACCTATCCTAGTCCGAAGCGTCTGTACTAACATCCCAATCTTACAACAAGCTACTGGTGTCAAGAGCCACCACCGCCACGATACCCGACGCTGCTGTCACTGTCACAGCACCACTATTGGTCTTGTCGTTGTCACGTGGGGGAGATGAAGCATCGTCCGTAGTCGTTCCAGAATCAGTGCTGCCGCCTGTGAAGCCAGCATCCGTCGAGCTACTTGTAGCACTCCCATCCGATGAGGAAGACGACGAGGACGACGACGAGTTTGTAGGTAGCTCCAGATCTGGGAACGCCGAGGAAGCAGCGTCACAACTATCCGACGATGTACATACGGAGCAAATCTGTGCGTACAGTGACCGACTGCAGCCGTACTCAGCACTGGCGCACTTGGCACTGTTGAGGTAACACTCGGGATTCGCTGCTGTGAGTGTCCCAACAGACGGCAGAGGCGTCATGTTCGAGCTCGAGTCGCTGCTGGCCAGCTCGTTGTACATCGCCACCATCTTCTTCGCTCGCTTCGCATTGGCGTCTTTATCGCCAGTCTTCTCCCAGAACTCGATCGACTCCTCCACTTCAAAGCCACTGCCAGTGTTTGAAGCCTAGAATTCCGCACCGCCGTCCTTGCAGAACTCTTCGTAACTGGTGTAGCCATCTCGGTGATACCAACCAGGTCGTCGATGTTCAGATCGCCCAGAACCGACTGCTCGTTCACGTTGATGCCCTCAGCCCGCACGAACGTCAGAGTGCCTTCGACTGACGCCGTGTTGACAGTGTCCAAGTTGTTCATGTACGCGAGTTCCGTCGTGTCGCCGAACTCGGACAGCCACATCTTGGCGTCTTTGTTCCAGACGGGGGCATCGCCTTGGACACGAGCTTGCACCAAAGTGACTGCGGTCATGCGCCAGCCGCCAGTACTGGAATTGCTGCTATCGTTAGTGGTGGTGGCTGTGTTTGAAGATTCGTACGTCGTTTACTGAGCGCGCCTTTAAGCTCAATGCTGCATGCCTCACTGAAAAAACGTGACCAAAGGAGCGCCGTCGGACTCTTCCGCTACTTCCGACCCCATCACAGCCGACTCAGCCACGACTATCGCGTGACCCACGATTTGTTTTTACAGGAAGCAAGGTGCAGCATCTTGTAGCTGAGTGGGTTTCGTTTCGAGCGAATCTCATTACGAGTACTATACTCATGCAAAAGTCTCAATACCAGTATACTCGCCCCTCTATATAAGAGACAACTTGGTGCCCGAATTTTATTTACAGCGTGTCTTATACGAAGTCTGTTATAGAGAATATGAAAGAAATTAGGTGCATGATCTTGTAACGACTGAACAATTGAATGTTGGGGCATTCAAGTAACGCTACAGAACATGTCCCATATTCAGGCCTCTTTATATACGGATTCAACCGTAAATACCGTAAATAGCTTGTCTACGGCTTAACCAAAATATTATATACGGATCACTGTTTATTCAGCTCCAAAACCGGCAATGAGGCTCAGCATTTTCATTTGCTTGCAATGCAACACTCCCTCTAGCGAAAGGTCAGTGATACTGTTGCAAAACCGTCTTTTTCATTCTTTAAAATTGAAAAATCAGATTCAACTTGACTTGTGCCGGGAAACACAGTAGCAACTCCACCACAGAACCGTTTATAATACTTGAACCTGTCTTTGACAACAGCCCATGATTCATCGAAAGTAGAATCTCCATTGAGGGAGTCTAATGTCGACTTGAGAGCAGGTTCACACCTCACGGCATTCAACAGCTCGCCGTGCTCCTGCTCAATCAAATCGATCTCTTCAAGTGTTCAACGCGCCTGAAGGCGCTCCTTCTGACTCCTCACAATTGCACTGAATTCAGAGTTGCGAATCAAAACCAGGTCTTGAGGTGCAACGGGTGGAAGTTTGGAGTCCTCTGAATTCGCACCTCGATTATTGGGATCTCGCTCAGTCACAATCTCATCAATACCGTTTAGGGAATTGATGAACAAAGTAGCGACGCTTTTCATAACATCTCTCACTTCTCCATCATCCATGGACGCAAGGATCTCAGACACGAATGAACCCTGATCATCAATGAACTCTTCACTTCGACAAGACTAGCAACAAACTTTTTGGAAGTCGATACATGCCATTCATTAGGGTCCAGTGTGTCCGCCTCACCACCATCCGCCAGGAATGGACCTTTGGCGCCGACGCACTCGATGTAGAACAACATCAAACTCTTCAAATGTTCTTGCTGCATTGACACCGTGACAGAGTGTCCTTGGAGCTTCTTGAATGTCACCGTCGCGCGTGCTGCAAAGGCTTCAGCATCATGATGTAAATCCACCAACGGTCGGACACACCGGGTTCTTTTCGGCAAAGTAGGCACGAACACGGACATGTTTCGCCTTGAACCAGCCACCGACTTTGCTCATAGACTCCCAACGGGAGGTAGCGAGTTTCGGGCAAGCCGTCTTCATTTCGCTGATCAGGTTCTGCTGTCGACGAAGGTAGGAATTGATGGAGGTCAACACTCCGTGAAACTAGTCATCACCGAAATGGACGTACACGTCTTGTAATACGATGTCCAGCTGGTGCGCGCCACATTGAACTCGAATAAAACCAGGCTTTGCACATTTTGGAACCTGGTGACACAACCGCTGAATCGGCCTGTCATTTTTTTTCGCCATCTGAAGAGGTGCCAATGATGATGTCACGCCATTAAGGCAGCACAGCGTCGAGCTCTTCACAAGCAGTCGAGAATATGACCTCACCAGTGTGTCGTTCGTAGACTGGAATCGCCAAAAATGGACATTGAGAATGCCATACTTAAGAAGATGTAAACGGAAACGGATGTCGAGATACGAAGTGCTCATGTGTGTCGACATATCCAGTTCAATAGAGAACGTCCAAGACTGCTCTAACAGTTCTGCAGTATTTTGAAAATTGATGGCAACATCAAACCGAGCATACTTGGCTACAGTTGCGTTACTGAAACACCCAATCGAAGCCAATCCTTCAACTCCTTCGTAGACAGCAAAATACGAGAACTCTGACGAAACGTGTATGCAGCTGCCAAATATCCAACAGCAAGGTCGAATTGCAGGGACTTCTTGATATAACACGGTAGCGGTCGACAACTTCTCCATCTTCAAGGTCTTCAGACCCGTCAGCAATGTCAATGAGCGGCTGCATCATCTTTGTGTGACTCTCGCTCTCAACTTCATCTGGATCCCAAAGCATGTCTCCAATGTTTTGTCGACAATTGGCGCATTGATTGTATGCAGCCTCGGCGCCTGCTGAGATCCAAAATGTGAGTGTAAGGTGTGCTTCACGGGCTGAACATTCTCAAAGTAGCCCTTCTTGAGTTCATTAGAGAGGCCTTGGAACTCCTGCCACTTTTCGGGGTGCTATTGTTTTAGGTGCTGCGTGTAGTTGTCCGTTCGGAACGGGGCCGAGTTATACTTGGTGTTGGTAGTTCTCGCACGTTTTGCGCCTGGATTGCTCTCGCGAACGAAGTGAATCCAGAAACGACATTCCACTGATACAACCGTGTGGTCCCTGGTGCTCCTCTGAGAGACTCGAGCACCATATTTTAAAGAATGGTCACTCTGAAAGGGAGTCTTTCGCTTGTTTTTCGAGGACATATGGTATGTACCAGCTTTTCCCACGGGTTGTTGCGGGTACCATGGCTTTGGGTTTGGTTTATCTGTTAGTCGCGAAGGATGGGGGTCTTTTTAGATTGTGGGGGAGTCAATTTTGGGTCCCCCTTTCTCTTGTCCATTAACTTTTTTTCTCACACATTTTACACGGACTCGCTCACTCGTCCATTACTCCCAACGATCTCACAATCATAATCTTCCTATGTTTCTAAGCCGTTTCCAAACCAGGTTATTTACGGCTCGCCAGAAATATTATTTACGGCGTCAAATCCGTAAATAACCTAAATGTCCGTATATAAAGAGGCCTGCCCATATGTAATGATATGTAACGTTTGTTTATTATATGAAGTCTCTCGTGTCGAGATGTTTCTCACTAGCTTGTCGGTTCTTGCGAATAATTGATGACATCTTATCAAGATCTGACTGAACGATACGCGTTTCTCTATATGAGCGTACGAAATACGAACGCAAAAGCAGGCAGCACTTAGGTGCTTCTTTTGCACTGACAGGTGCTTGATCTTCGTCGCTTTTTGACTTCCGCGGGATCCGCTTCTGCTTCAATAAGAGCATCTTGTTCTTCGTGAATCTTCTCGTGGTCCAAGATCTCGACATAATTCTACACGCTAACGCTTACTCCTAGAGGTTTAATCATATCAGCCAGATCGCGGCAGTTTTGTTGGAATTCTACACTGGACCTTTGATAATCATTTTGTGCACGCAGCAATATGTGGTGCTTCGATGCTCTCACTCTTGATCCAGCAACTTCGAATTATCATCCAAACAAAACTGTTCCATCTCCCAGCTGCAAACTCAATGGCTTCTAGGACATTAAGTATGCGTTCCACATTTGCTTCAATCAGATGGATTGCTATCGCATATGAAGTTTCTTGTAGCAAGCGTTTGACAATCGGATGGTATTTATTACCATATATGTAGGTGCGCATATATAAGTCATGATATTATTGCATAACTGCATCAAGCGGCTGAAAGGTGGAAGTCATGTTAGGCGGGAATACACCACAGTCTATTATGATATGCCTTACGTCTTTCCCTAGGTCACGCCCGAGGTCCTATGACGTTGCTGAATCGGCTAAAGGTTCTGGCAAATCTTCGGCTAGAACAACTGTCACATCATATGCCACGTGTTTCTTTTACGCAGTAGGGGTAATGAGTTATATAGAGAGAGTTTCCACTCAAATGGGCGAGCGTTTTTCGTGTCTTATATCTTACTCGCTTATAAAGAGAACGATATACAAATTCCTATATAAGCTGAAATGTTCGGCGACACTGTGACTCTTATATAGAGGGTGTCTCTTATAAAGAGTCTCTTATAGAGAGGGGTGAGTGTACCAGTTTAAAAAGGAGTACTAAATCGACCAGAATTAGTGTGGACCACAATAATTTGATGTTACATGGTAGGTCTCTATGAGGCTCGAAGCGCCAAGGTAAGAAATGACTGAAAGGAAAAATTTCATCAAGAAGGATATCAAAAGTGCCAACAAAGTATTTGCTGTGGTCTAATTGCGTTGGTCACGGAAAACAATCCGAACCAAGTTTGTCCGAAATTGGTCTGCGTGTCCTTCGAGTGCTAACGACAAGAACACGGGCAGAAAAGTCGGTGTAAAGACCAATTGGCCGAGTGCCAACCGCGTATCGATGGTTACTGCGCGCCTCCAGGCTGCAGTGCGCCCGAAAGTTTGTATCAGACGTGCAACTTGGGCGAGATCAAGTCTCCACCCACGACAACAGACCGCAGCACGTATCGCGTCAAAGCCACACTTCCAGACATCCAAATGGTTACGAGGAATTGACAGAGCTGGTCGCCCAGCCTCACAGTTGCGTTACCATTTCTTAGTGCGGAGAGGACACGTCTCGAGTAATAGAGTGTACGAGTTCTGCATGCGACGGACAAATCACGAGGCAGGACGTGTCAGCACGTGCAGCGCAAAGCAGTAGATCGATATCCGTGTCCGGAATCGAAGTATTGATAACATGACGAATCCACCTCAGCAGTCCCAGTAAACCATCACGACGTACCTTTGCCATCATCCTCGGGTAGACTTGATTAGCTCATCTGGCTGATCCCAACTTACTAACTGTTACGGATTGGCCTGAGCACATAACTTAGAAAAGTCTTCGGCTTCTTGTATTCCATTCGTACACCTCTCAATTCTACACGTACACACGGACGTACACATTTGTTTGGACAGAGAAGATTGGCACAATTGTATTTATCAAGAACAGACTGCTGGTAACTCTACATAAGCGACCGATCACTACGGGGTCCCCGTGTCTAGAGCGAGCCCACTTTGTGTAACCGGGTACGTATGTAGCGAGCGAACTGACGAGGGGAAAGGCAGATTCGCACACGTGGGTTCCAAATGATAAGTGAGCGTACCGTTGGTCAAAATGGAGTGTGCAAAACCATATCATCGTGACCGTTGTCGTATAAATGGAAAGACTCGTTACCAATCACACAGTGTCTTATCCCATGTTGCGGATGCGTGTAAAGTGGTTAAAACTTTTTGTTTTTATAGGTGATACTGTATTTGAGACTGGTTCTTGTTGTGAGACTTTTGCATAAACGTAGTACTGGTAATGGAATTTGCTCTTTCATTTCACGAGCTGAGTCGACAAGACGGATCTGCAGAAAGAAAGGGGGGCAACACGTAACAAAACAGCGGTCCTAAGTGGAGAGGAGGTTTATTAATTTTCTACAGTCCCCCCTCTACTAACATATCGCCTCGGTAAAGACATCTTCTTATAAGTTAGCAAACGTTATTAGTTATCTGATTATACTGGCGTCATACAGTATAACCTGTCTAAATTAAACCACCGTTAATAATAATCTCCATAATTTAATTGGATGACTCGGTCCCGACCCGGGACGTATGTAATTCTGATAAACCTCTAATATATCATTAATAAAAACAGTCCTGACTACTTCATATTTTATCTATTTTGCCTATTTGCAAAATTAAGGCAACATTTACGACACTTGTGGATTTTGTGGATCAAAAAGGCATCGCTTAGAAATCGGATGTTGAGACCAACTCTCAACATATTAACTTGGGCGAGCCTGCGGATCCAGACAACACGATGTTGCTTTGGCAGGACCCCCCCCCCCTCGCCGCTACCGCTACATCATCATATGTACGAGTCCAGTAAACTATTGCCAACAAGACGGCATGGACGATAAGTGCATCTTCTTACGGGGTCCAATACGAGCACTCTATCTTCTGGATGCGCACGGCCGGACTACCGAGTTTCCGCAAACTTTATAGCCGTATTGTACATATTTGGCGGAGGGCACGAAGATCAAGCTCCTCGTTTCCAGCAGTAAGTTTGGCGTGTCATTTTTGTATATTTGGGAATGTGGAGGGTAGGCGCTAACTTTGAAGCTTACGTATAGTGTTGTCAAAGTTTGCGGTTACCTCCTTCGAGAAGTCAAGAAGTCGATCGTGATATCTACCATATCATGGTTCTGTGGCCGAGATCTTTTCGTTGGCATTGCGTACATCATCGTGGGTGAGCTCTGCATGGTGCTGACCATCTTGTTCTTTGTTAAGCACAAGTTCAGTCCACGTAAGCTGGGCGACACGCGGTAATTGGTCTATAAAGAGAATACTGAAGAACAACATTGTCGAAACACAGATTAATGAAGCTTTGTAACAGAATACTAAAGAACAATATTGTTGAAGAACAGGTTAATGGAGCTTTGTTCGTGTGTAGGAATCGAAATCTTCAAGAAAGATCTCGCTGAGCGCTCACCGTCTCACCATTGTATTCTTTTTTTCTCTTAAGTTGACAGCAGAGGTGTTATCTGAGATCTTTTACAGATAAAGCAAGAATGAAATTGCGATCGCATTATCTAGACAAATGTTATAAGGAACATCAAGGTGTCTCATCACGGCTAATGAAGTGGCGAATATCCTGCAGTAACGCCTGATAGACAACAATCTTTCTAATCTCGTACCTCATCCGGTGCAAATGAATTCCCGGGAGTCTTTATCTCGTTACATCCAGAAGATTTTAAGTTCCTAGAGTATTGTCTGTGCATCGGCGGGGATGATCTTGGGATAATCTTGGGATGATCTTGGCTCTCTTCACCCCCGTCGTCAGATTCCTCTGTGGCAGTGCCGCTTGATTGGGCCCGTTGGCTCTCGACCATATTATTAATGTATGGGATTAGTACCACCACTTTTTCGGAGGGGTAATTGAGAAGGTTCCGGATGTCCATTGTATCTCGATAATGAGACAGGCGAATCTGGGACTTCATTTCGTCCAAGATGGCGTTATCCATGATCGAGTTCTTCTGAACTGATATGTTGCCAGCTGATTCTGTTCGGATATTGCAGTGGCGGAATCCGTTTTGGATGGTTTTTGGTGTGATGACAGTATTCCAAACTGGCACTGCCATCTAAATGGCCTGAAGGACATCAATTTTTGCTGTCTAGCTGACCTTGTCTTTCAGGTGCTGCAGAAGGTGCGGTTGAAGCTGCGCCGATGGTGGGCATTGAAGCTACGGGTGATACCGTGGTCGCACGGTTAAATTTTTGATGTGGTGTTGGGAGGTAGGTACAAAACTGTGGTGTTTCGAAGAGATATCCTGGAAGGAAGATCGTCGACGGGAACATGAGCGCTTCAGTTTTCAAGATTCAGCAGCGCGCTGCGATTCGCCATGCGACCGTCGAAGTCTTTCAGCCATTTGAGGAAGGTGTTTGCATCATCCACACCTAAGCGTTGTTTCGATACTCGCATCCCATGTTCCCGCGAACGATATTTTTGAAAAATCTGGGATTGGCTTAATTCTCGATAATTCAAAGATGAATCTTGTGGCTGCCTTCTCCATTGCAGCAAACAGAAATGTTCATGTGGCCCTTGCTCTATTTACGTCCTTCCAGTTGCGGGGTCGCTAGAGAGTTGCCCGTCTGGTACAATAAATGACATGGCGAGCGTTAAGAATTAATCATTGCCTAGAACACTCACCTGCATTCGGAAGAGACCAAGAGATCAAGGGGGCGGTCTCATCCATGTTGTAGATGTCCTTCCACTCAAACTGGCCAAGGATTTCTACCAGGCGTAAACGGTTGTCGACAATTACATCCGCATTCACGCTGCCAATCTCTCCAAATCAGCGGTACGAACGAATAACGTGCCAGGTTTTTTTTAATTCCAACCAGCCATTGGAGAACTTGAATTGACCGTGGTATGCGAAAGGACGGTCGATAATCTTCACGGCAGCCTTGTAGCAAGGTCACCACTCACATTCGCTCGCTCCTGATTACCTTTGAGCCAATCGGCGAGTGCAGCTTTCATCAAAGAATATTTGACTGTCGATGTCGCTTACGGTTTGCTTTTGCATCACTGTCGAGCTTGAGCAATTTAGATTTCTGATTTAGCGTGTTGGAGACGTCAGCCTGGCTCACTTTGACGTTGTGCGTTCCTGAATTTAGGTGAGTAGTTGGAGCTGGGTCAGCTTTGGCTTTGCTGTGTGATATTGAAAAGAGCAATGTGAATGTTATCCGTCGTTGTGGTGTGTTTTTCTTCTTGTACTGGCATTGTGAACGGTTCGCGGTTCGTTAAGGTGTAGAAGGTGGGGTGGAAGAAACGGTGGTGCGGCGTGGGATCAATACAGGCAATCCGAGTTTTATATCTGTCTCAAATAATAAATCCTATGAGTTTGTAGGACATCGGTGTCCCCAGGATATTAATAGAGAAAGGTTCTACTGTTTATATACTATAAAAGGAATTAATCAGGGGAGTACATAATGAGCTTTCAGTTTTTGCTATTGAGCCTCCACCTAATACATTGAACAAGCAATTGGATTTAAAGGCCTCTCAATGATCAAATTGTATTGTTTTACTACTTAATAGTAATGCGCATTCATCCCATTTCACTCAATATACCTTATCAACTGGAAAGTGACAACGTTGCGTATCTATAGCGTGTGCGACTGTCAAGAAGTATTTGAAATTATCAACAGGCAAGCAGCATTATGTTGGTCTTAAACATCTTGCTTGCTTGGCTACTTGTTAATTTTATTTGCCTCTATGCAATCTGTAATCGATGAAGACATCTCTCCCTCGGATTACCACGGCCAACCTAAGACTGTCATCCATCAGAACTCAAGGGAACGCGCCATCGTCGAGATGCAGCTAGGACATCTGTTTGCGACAGTAGTGGGCAAGATTTCCGTTGTAGGTGTACTGGCAGCCCATCGTCAATGTCTTTAGAGTACTGAGCCATACCTTGTCAAATTATGATGGCAAAAACGATGGGCCACCATTGTCATCATGCATTTATCAAATTACGTTAGCCGTTGACAGAAGAAGATTTTGACTAGCAATTGGTGGCTACTTAGACTCCACAAAGGGATGATACCAAACAGCTCACATATGATTCTGTCAATTACGATGCTGTGTTGAAAGGACTTCGCGCTAGGTATGCTACTACCGACAGAAATCAGCAAAAGATGTTATACGATCATGCTATTACCTATCCCGATGCAGCCATCCTTGATCCTGTGCTGGTAAGGACGCGCAGGCTCCCAACAGGCACTATTGCCGCAATTTATCGCACTTTGAGCATATAGAAAGTATATTAAATCCTACGCGACGTCGACGATATGGACGCTGAGGAATACAAGGGCACAACCCAAGAACCCTTCTTCAAAATCACCAGGACAAGCAGATCCTGTAGCGCCTTTAGAGCCTTTAGCAATGCGACGAATCGACAATATCACACCGTTCGATCCTGCACTTGATGATTTTAATGCTGTATTAAAGGTCGAGCTTTAGATGTAGATGTAGATAGTCGTCAACAGTATACGGGTTACTTTTACTTATCGCCATCACTAAGTAAATGAAAGTCCCATCAACCACACATTTATTCTTATTCGAATGGTCTCCTACAACATCTCAAAGATGTCCACGACAGGCGGTTTAAGAAGATGGGTGCTATATATAGAACTTAAGCGCAACGAGAGGTGAGCAGCACAAAAGTGGATCTTCCAACGACCATCTTGAGGACGTAAATCTAAGTACTATTTTAAGTATGGGGTGAAGGATTATGATCGAAACGTGAAGGCTCACTATCCGCTTCCTTAACTATAGGATAAAAAGCGAGACCATAACCACCCATTAGCTTCCACCCCAAACTATACTCTCCCCTTAACCAGAAGAAAAATAGCTCCAGAAGAACCCAAAGACCACCAGCACAGGTTCTCACCTCTCTTTTTTGAACCTGGTTCAGGTCGTGCCTAAAGGTCAGAGACAGGTAGTCATCCTGGTCGTAAGTGGGACTGGAGTTCTTTGTGAGGAACAAGGTGTATTTTTTTGGCTGATTCTCCATTGATGAGCTTTTCAACCATAAATCGAAGAAGACGAGAGCGATCAGCCAGAGCTCAATGATCAAGAGGTTCTGGAAGAAGTGCAGGAGAAAGAATAAAACGAAGAAGTTGCAGCAGATGAGGAGGCAGTTACAGACATATTCACCAAGTCTGAGAATATCACCATCTTAGGTTGTGCCTATACCTTAAATTATCTGTCCCAGGAAGCCCACTGTTCTTCATACAAGCTACTCCGCAGCCTTCAGGCTAAAATTCGCAGTACCAACATCCACAAATCGCCTTCAATTCTCGGCTTAAATAGGATTCCCCCCAAATTATATAAAACGTCTTCCTCAATACTCTTATATATGGTTTCTAGGCTATCAATTATAAGTTATAAGATAGAGACCATAGAACTACTACGGTGGACGTTAAACCCTACACATAAGAGGAGGTTATAAGGTACCGAGGATTATATATCATGTGAAGGACTGGATTTACAAGTTATGTGCACGATACCTGATCTTGGAGAAATCCCGTGTAAGCCGGACGGCCTCTTGGAGTCTGAATGAGTAGAGCAAGACAGGTGTTAATCCAGGATCCCCTCAACACAGTTGCTGTTGAGCGATTGTTTTGGAGCGGGATGGTGTAGTGAAGTGCTTCTGAAAGGATAATAGACTCAGAGACCATCATGAAGAAAGAAAAAAGGAATACTTTCAGGGAAAGGGTGCCTGGGAGAGAAGAGGTCACGAAAGTGGTTAGACCCTCAGAGAAGAGGGACCCGCAGGGCCAATCAAGGAGAAGGCCGTTCCCCGAGTACCAATTAAGAGGTACTAAAGAATATGACTACAAGCTCTCATCGGTGGACCGGTCACCAAGAGTATACCGCGGTCCCTCATCGGTTGACCTGGTCCCTCATCGGTTAACCTGGTCCCTCATCGGTTGACCTGGTCCCTCATCGGTTGACCTGGTCTCTCATCGGTTCACCTTGGTCTCTCACCGGTAGACGTCGGCCCCTCATCGGTAGACGAAGGCCTTTCAAGTTTTGTCTGCTCCTGGCCAGTCACAAAAAGAGCCAGACCATAAGGCAATGATGGACTAAATAGGTTAAAGGAAAAAAGATAATAAATACTACTCAATTTGCGATCCACGTGGCACGACTACGTCGTGTGTTAAGGAACTTGTTAAGTCTACCTGCCTGTTCCGGGGATGGGATAAACGTTGCCCCCCCGTAAAAAGAAGTTGCGAGGTAAGACTCAAGTGCAGATAGAACACCAGGAAGTATTTGGCCTGTGGGTTCGTCGAGTAGCAACACCCCCTCAAGACCCGCTATCGGAAGCGGTCTCCCTACCACGCTGTTAGGGAGCAAAGTACAGGCCAGGGGGTTGACACCCCTGAGACAACAAGGAAAAGACAGGAGCTACAAGCTACCTGAAGAACTTGGTTATAAGTCCGCTTTCGTCTGAGTCGATCAAGTGGCCACCTACCGGCCCACCCAGTGAAGCATATCCACTTGGAGCCAGGTCTACCTCTCTCAAGATTGAAACATCTTCCTCTCTGTCCGAGTCTACCGAAGAGTGCAACCCACCAGCCGACGGGTACACAAGGTGAGTCAAGGTCCATACGTGGAATCGGAGTACCCCCCCCCCCGTAA
Source organism: Hyaloperonospora arabidopsidis Emoy2 (assembly GCA_000173235.2). Lineage (NCBI taxonomy): Eukaryota > Oomycota > Peronosporomycetes > Peronosporales > Peronosporaceae > Hyaloperonospora > Hyaloperonospora arabidopsidis. Next base: position 33,585 of record JH598037.1, read on the forward strand.
GTCTGCAGTCCGGCGCAGTGAGTATTTTGGAGACTCAACACGCAGTTTTGAGACCACAATGATCTCTAAATGATGGATAGATAGTTCCAAGCATTTGGAGAAGCTCGGTACTAGATAACCTAATTCTCCCGGGATACCACAGTATTTAGTTCAATTGATAGGTGCGCTTGACATAGGAAACGATGTAAAAGCCAGATGCGCTGGATGTTGGGCCCTGACTCATCCTGAAACGACGTTTTAAGTGCTCGAGTATACGTGAGGGTATCGGTGGTGCTCGACGGTTGCGCAGTGCCGCAAGTGGTTCGAAACTACTGGTATCTTGCATTGTCACCCGTTTGGTGACGGATCACGTGTTACCAGCACTCTTGGACAGTAGGTCAGCCCAGGGAGAGTGCGCTGTTGTCTCTGTTCGCTCCGGGAAGTGCATTAATATTATGCAAACTGTCGTCGATTGTTTGGTCGGTGCAAAATACATTCCTCCCTGTGATAACGTTCCCTCGATAACTTAAGCTAGGGGAGAAAGTTCTGGAGATCGCCCTTCAATATAATTGATTCAGTCCAGATAACTGAATCAAACTCTGTAAAATCACGTACCCATCTTAAGGGAGGTTAGCGGATAGGGAATGGGTTGTGATGTGTGTGTTGATTGATTAAAGTACTGATGAATTGAAGTGTGTTCAAACTAGTCATTGATATTATTATCTTTCAGAAAGACATGTATAAGATCAAATAGACGACAGATGATCCAGCTCAGTAACGCTGTCAGCAACAAAGTGCAGCCAAAGAATTATATTTGATCTCTGTTCAAGACAAATTAAATTGAGGGGGCTCCCACTGCTACCGAGAGAGTTAGGTGAGCATCAATTCTACTTTTCCAATCGATCACGTATTTTCCGCATGTAATAGACTTTACATTGACTGTTTGACAAGGTGCGAGACTTTTGCTGCCTCTAAGTGTCGAGCATTTTCTTATATATCCTTTGTCCGCCCATTGTCGCTTTAATCCAATCAAGTGCGGTCTTTAGTTCGTGTGTTATAAATACTCTATGGGTCACAATTAGTGACTTACCTCAAGCCGGACACCTAACATACATCTCTACCTATGATTCGAAGAAAGGATCATCACATTTAGCACGGCGTATAAGGTACACATAGCCTTATGTACAGACACAACCGTTGGAGGAAAAATGCGACATCACACTTAGTAAGTCGTGCAAGGTACATCTAGCGTTACCCACGAAGACAAAAGAGTGACAGGCTACATCGCAACGTGTAAAGTACACCTAGCGCGATTTACAGACACAGGAGGTGACGGACCGAATCACACTTAGTACGACATTTAAGGTACACATAGCGTTTTTACACACACACGTATCCACGCACAGAAAATAGGTTTTAAAAGTTCTTATTCGCCTTGCGAACAAACATTAATAGCTTTACCCTTCGGGCTTGCAATAACATCCGTCTATATGTAGGATTTGGCGTCCATCGTGGTCATTTTATGGTCGCTAACCTAAGACAGAGGAGCAATCTTTGATGCTCTCCCCTTGACACATGTAATCCAGTTCGGAGAAATATATTAAGATGCAAAACTCTATACAATAGCAGTCACTGAAGTAGATTATGATGCTATCAATGCCATTATTGACCCAGTACATTATACTCGGGCAACGCGATCATCCTTTTCTTATGAGATTCTAGTATTAACTTATATGACCATATCCACCTTTGGTCTAATTATGCCAATCACGTGCGTGCGTCACAATAGTGACCTAGGCAAAGAGTGACTTCGAATATATTCCCATATATCTTTAAGGAGGAAATAGTCTGGATCGCACCTCATAACACGTGTTTGATACACATTGCATTATTTACAGACAACCAGACCGACAGCACGATATAAATGTTCGGTATTCACCTTGCGCACAGTCACTAATAGCTTTACCATTCGGCCTTGCAATATTTAAAAGCCGAGAGAACAGATATTAATGTATAGGAGGACCTTTTTAATATGTGAGGGAGAAACTCTATGTAAGGAGAGCATCGAAGGCGATTTGTGGATGTTGGTACTGCGAATTTTAGCCTGAAGGCTGCGGAGTAGCTTGTATGAAGAACAGTGGGCTTCCTGGGACAGATAATTCAAGGTATAGGCACAACCTAAGGTGGTGATATTCTCAGACTTGGTGAATATGTCTGTAACTGCCTCCTAATATGCTGCAACTTCTTCGCTTTCTTCTGCTCCTGCACTTCTTCCAGAATCTCTTGATCATTGAGCTCTGGCTGATCGCTCTCGTCTTCTTCGATTTATGGTTGAAAAGCTCATCAATGGAGAATCAGCCAAAAACAATAGACCTTGTTTGTAACGGAGCACCGGTCGTTTGTTCTGTCACAGTACAAGCTGCTTACACTGAACACAGAGTAAGTAGGTGCCTCGAACTTCACATCCGCGTCGTGCAGAGGAAGGTTTCAAAACATGATAAAGGTTGAAGGCAGGATTATACTTAGCATTTGATTAATCTCCTGTTCATATCCCATTTAGTCTTCTTTTGACTACACCTAACTCCAAACATGTATTGTAACTATCTGCTCATCGCGTTCTTCTGTCCTATCTCGGCTTATTGGTTGATATCATTTATATATATCAACCAAATGAGCAGTGTATTACTTCTGGATCACAACATTACTTATTAAAAAATATTGTGAGAATATGATGTCTGTCCGACATAATATTCGTACTTGATATTTACCTTATGTAACTATTATGTAACGGAGGCACCCCGTTACATCACCCCCCCACCCATCAGTCACATTAGTGACTGATTGATAATTGAGTGACTCCAATGAGTGACTATGGGAAAGAAAAGCACTTGTTGATTAATTCCAACCATTCTTTCGTTTCCCCGCATGGTTAACAAGTCCATGCGGTGTGCAGCCAAAACCGCTAGAAACGCAGAGATGAGACTACGATCCGCTGCGGATGATGAAGCAAAGTCCGTGAACACATCAGGCGACAACTTGCCTGCTGCTTCTTCTGGTGCAGGCTCACGCGGTGATGCACCTCGTGGCCTCAAAGGATACGTACGACCTCGAGCTGATATACTCTGGCGAGTCGAATGGCGACACCGAGTTGACGAAGGCTGCCACGAAGACAGAGCCGAAAGCGGCGACGACAGAGCCAAGCAAATTGGTCTCGCGAAGCGCCATGAGCCTCGCTGAGCGTCGTGACATCGTCGGATCTTCCAACGAGTCGGACGCTCCGTCTCCAAGGCGGAGTCGTTCGCTTGAGAGCAATCAAGGCGGTCACAAGAGCTAGTCGAACAATGATGACGGTGACGCAGTAGTGCGTCACAATCAAGACGACCGTGCTGAACGTGGTGTAAGTACTTCTATTGACACCACGCAGGAAGCCAGAGATAGCGACGTAATGCGCGTTGCTCCAGAGAAGAAGGCGTGGGTGCCTCCTCAGAAAGTGTCGGATCGCTTGTCCGACACGGTAAGCGATCGTTATCGAATAAGGCTTTTCGATTCATCAAGGCTTCATGGTATTGACTCTAGTGCGAGTGACTTTAGCACTGAGCATGAGTTCTACATCGATGTGTTTATCAAACGTCTATGTAACAGCGGGAACCATAAAAGTAATGTTGCCTCGCTGATCCAGGTATGGAACGCATTCATTCACAACGTTGGGGAGATTGGGCGCGATGCCTGGCTTGATAAGCTGACCTTATCTCGTAATAGATTCGAGAAGCGGAATTCTGTCGGTGCGCGTTACAAACTACATCGCTTATCGATAGAGGCCGGGTTACCATGCCTCTCCTTGGGTGATGCGTGCCAATGTTGTGTGAACAACTTGACACGAGATCCAAAAGAAGATTATTCAATGACTGATCTCTAGTGGAGGGCTCGCGTCTCGTTGGAGATGTACGAGGAAATAGCTAATTTGCAATCCCTCTACAAACGCGCTGGGCGTTCGTTCTCCGATGGACCTTCTTCGGCATCGAATGTGCCTTGTCATACTGCTCGACAATACCCAATATGTCCACCATCAGTTGCGAGCAAGGCTCCCAACTATTCTCCGAGGGCGGATAGCCTCGCCACCGGACGAGGTAACTCGTCCGACGTCCTTTCACATCTCGGTGGCTAAACAGTCGTTCCACGAGTAAACGTTAACCACCGCGAGTATCAACCTATGGATGAGGTGGAGAAGGAAACATATCCTCTGATGGATTTGCGGGGCCAATCTGATGCTGTGAGTCAGCTCGACCGCGTAACGTGTGAGTTGGGCGAGTACCTCGAACACGAGAGAGGCAGGCGTCCGAATTTGCTT
>JH598037.1:47391-80985 GCA_000173235.2 Hyaloperonospora arabidopsidis Emoy2
TGATGGTTAATCACATTGAGATCTTGTGCAGTCGTACTCACGAACGAACCACACGCGAGGCCATCGTACTCACTAGTAGTACATCCACATGGTGGTGGACGCTCCAAGACGTTCATCCGATGGCCGTCTGGTGAACAAGCAGTAGGCATATCGACTGTTCGTCGATGCTAGCTGACTTGTGGCTTGTACCTTCAGAGCCACGGTCAACCAAGGATAACATCAAATATGTCATCCAGGTCAAAAACGATGAAGTCATCGTTATATTGGACTTCCTTCAGTGTATAGGAAATCCCTACCATACGTTCCATCACTGTTACGGATGCGCCTGTCGCGAGACGTACCGTCATCCTCGTTGGAGGGATATCGAGCTCAATAGTTTGAGCTTCAAGTCATCTAGCGACTGGCGTCGCTCAAAGTTGTTCGACGCCCCACAGTCGACTAGCGCTCGTAGTGACGTGTCCTTTGCCACTTCGAGTTTCAATGTAATGAGAGAACCCTCATTAAAAGGTGCAGTAATACATAATGATTGCGTGTTGGGAGCAACTTTCGTCAAGAGGCCTGCAAATTCACTTGACGTTGCTGGATCAGTAGGGTGCTCCGCACCTACTGACCCTGACCATTTTTGACTGTCCGTAATGTTGCGTTTTCGCAACAGCGTCGGACCCACGCCTCGGCCCCCTCTTGGCCGCTCGACGGTTACTGTTTTCTGCGTTACGTGGTACCGCGTTCGGGGCACTTCATTCGTATGCGTAATGCCCTGTCTTTTGACATCTATTGCATGCCTACAATTTCATATAATTGGTAACATGAGAGCTTTCACCCTTAGCATAACAGAGTTTCATCAGTCCTGGGCCTCCATTTCCTGTCGCCATGGGGAAGATAGGAATTCATATTACGTGAGCTTGTTTCACGCTGAAATCCTTCTCTTCCAGAACCAGGATTGCCTTTTCAAGGGTATCGAATTCCAGTCGGAATAGCTAGGATTTGACTGGACCGTCCGTGAGACCCTGCGTGAACAACGTAATCAACGTTTATTCATCTGGCGGATTTGCTGTAATGAAACTCGTAAGATAACGTATGTACTGAATGTATGAGTGTACATCATGTTTGCCTTGTTTGATTTTCAGGAGTTCATAGGGAGCCCTGAACTTGGCTCGCGGCGGCTCAAACGTTTGTCTGATTCGGGATGTAAGGACCTCTAAGGATCCAAAGACATATGGATCTTGTAGTTTTAGACCCAAGACCCAACACCCAAGGCTTCGCACGTCCTGCCATGTCCGACTGAGTAAATGCGACCTGCATTTGTTCATCGACGATGTGACTAGCCCTTATTGCGTCATCTAGCTCAACAACCATCTAAGCAGAGAGCCTTCTTCAGCCGCTTTGTATTTAGAGATGTCGATCTTCGGTGATTCGGGTCGACGTGAGTGCGTCGACCTAGTGGCAGCAGCCTACTGCTGTCTCTTAAACTCGAACTGTTGAGCACTATGGTCTCTTAACAGCTCTGCCTGTTGACACCCTTGTTGGTGAAGCAAGGCTACCTTTTCCCGTTCAGCGTCAAGTTCATTATGAATGAACTTGGCGATGGTGGCGTGTTGCCCGTCTGGACCCATTGCTCCTACAGTTTCTTGCCCTATCATCGAACTAAACCGTTCGACAGCATCCCATTAGATTTGACTCAAATGGGAGTAGCTCTCGTGCGTTGGATGGAAGTCTTCCGCTTCATCATCTTACATGTTCATAGTCGTTGGACGGACTACAAAGTGCTGCCAGGTGTAACGGGGCACCGGTCGCTTGTACTGTCACAGTACAAGCTACTTACACTGAACACAGATTAAGGTGGTGCCTCGAGACGTCACGTACTCACGCGTCGTGTAGAGGAAGGTTTCAACACGAGAAAAGGGTAAAAGTAGAACTGTATTTAGTATAGTTAATCTCCTGTCAATAAATCCTACTTAGTCTTCATTTAACTATATCTAAATACAAACATGTATTGTAACTATCTGCTCGCCACTCATTGCGTTCTTCTGTCGTGGCTCGGCTTTATTGGTTGATATCGTTAATCTATGTCAACCAATGAGCAGTGCATTACTTCTGCAACACAACATTACTTATTTAGCCAATATTGTGAGAATATTTTGTTTGTCCTAACAGAATATTCGTACTTGATATTTACCTTATGTAAGTATTATGTAACGGAGTCACTTCATTACACTCGTGGGGGTCGTCCAGTCTCGTGGCCCAGGCGACCCCTGGCATCCAAATCATCCCTGTCGTTATTGCATGCACCCCGGAACTTTGAGGGCTAGAATTCGCACAAGTGTTACAGACCAGATGAACCAGCACAGCAGTACGTGGTGCGAGCATGTAAAAACGTGCACATTCATTTTAGTCATGCTCCATGCGCTGACGTTACGGCTGGTTGAAGCGATTCTTACTAGCAGCTAGCTGTACGATAAACTAACGATGTCGCTCGAAACGAACGATACCTCGTTGCGTTTCAGGTAGCGGCTATGCATCCTTTCCAGCTGAATAGGGCACGCTGGAGTATGCAAATTGTACAAGTTGACAGACAACAACCCCATCCGCACGTACCAGGTGTGCAACACCTTTCGTACGATCGAGGCCACATCTTCTTGCAACGTAGTGTTGACACCATGCCGAATACCCTCTATGCTAGTTCCCATTCCAACATTTTCCTGGTCCCCAACACTCACTTGTCACTCGACGTCCTCGATTCGGTACTTGTCTCAATATGTTGCGTCGACGCGGCCTACTCCCTACTCTGCTATGCTTGATTGCCACCGCTGACGCCTACTACACCAACAACTGGCGCATGAAACCCGTGACGGTTATCCAAGCCCGTATCCAAGGGACTGATACTGTCTTTCGACCAGAGGTGAATCTGTGGCTCTCCAAGTACGGCGACACGGTGGAGGCCGCTTACATGAACAACCTCGACACCTCCAACACAGCGTCAGTCGAAGGTGCTCTGATGTACGTGCAGGCTGAGGGCATCAACGTGAATGAGCAATCGGTCAAGTGTGAGCGCAAGAACACATGCAAACCGTGGTGTTCTACGAGATTACGATCGTGCAGCCCACTCGTTGTCTTGACTACTACCAAAACCTTAGGCCCACTGAGTACGGAGAGTTCGTGGCCATGGATGGCGCCAAGTGCACGAACGCAGGCGCTGACTTGCCATCAAGCTGCAAAGCTTTCAATGGCCTGAACGGGACACCGAACCTCGGTCCCAACGTCGGTTGCAGCCAGCGGGAAACGGATCCACGGGCACCCTACCTTAACAACTTCTGGTGCTCGTTCCCGGGCCCGTGTGCTCAGAAGTATCGGAAAGAGAAGACGCCCGAGTGCCGAGCCCAGTACCCCGGCGGCCTTTGTCCCATGGGAGTCCAGCCTGACGGAGGGAACTGCACGTTTAGCTACAAGATTCTGGGTTTCTTGAAACTCGACGACCTGGTTGGCATCACCAAGATGGGCTTTGCCGACTACAAGCAGTTCTGTGAGAGCGGTGGCGTGGAGTTCAAGGCCAGGAACACTGGTCAGGGATTCGAGGTCGAGCAGAGCATTGACTTTTGGAGGAATCCCGGTGACCCGAATGCCAACGCGGGCCGTTCCGCACAAATGGTCGGCATGTACAACTACCTGGTCAGCAGCGGCGTTAGCCCTAACATGATCCCGCTACCTGATGTTGCGACTCTGACCGCGAACAACCCAAAGTGCTACGAAAACAGTGGGATGTGTAGACATGCACAATATGGATGCCGCCGTTCGGGGTACTCCCAGATCTGTACGGAGTGTTCGGCCGGGGAATCTGGCTGCGAGAAGGCGCCGGCGTAATTTCTGCTCCCACTCTGTCGCTGCCTTAGGGTTCTATACCGCTTAATTTGGCAGTCGTAGTGCAGCGTTTGGGTTGGCTTGCTTGAGCTCGTCCATGGCTTAGCTGCTGTCAAAACGTTTCATGTCATCAGTCTATAGTAGAGGTGGTAAACCCAACGAGAGGTGATTGCATTGTGAAGTTGTTCTTGGTGCCGCAATCAGTTCTTTGTGTCAAAAGTCGATAGCCGACGCTCCTCATTAGCACGTCGTTGATTTATCCATATACTGCATCAAGTTTTTTGTCGATCGTCGCATCGTCTATATGGGTACGTGTTTTCTCTGTAATGGCGTCTTCACGCCGGCTGACTTAGCTTTCTGTTCTTGTTCCTGATGCACATCCTCCATTGCTAGAGCTTCGCTTCTATTAGTCTTTACGCGCAAGTTTCATCTCATCAGCAAGGCAACACTTCAGAGCTCGTGCGCGGCATCGTTGACAGCCGGTTATCTGCAGCTTGTAAAGCACACAATAGTTCTCTTTGAACACGCGCGGTCACGACGGGGATTTGGTTCGCGCAATGCAAAAAACAAGACTTTCTGACCGCCAAGCACTCCTACAATACTCGATAATCTCATGCGTCTCTGTCCATTCCATATCCTTATCGATGAGACCAGTCGGCAAATTTTCCTGAGTTTCGCTCTCGTCTCTCTGATGTCGACTATGAGCTCTTTCAAATTCGTTGGTGTATGCGAACAACTCCTTATTCTTCAGTATCATCAGTATGAGTCGACCGTCACCAAACTTCTCGCTTCGATATTCTAGCGTATCGATCTTGGCATCACTGTTTTTTCCGTTATTTTCTGCAATGTACTGCTCCACGGTATCCACGTTTTCGCACAGGAAGCCTCTTCTTTTGTAGCGGAATGGGTCCGTTACGGAATATCTATTTAAGGTAAAGAACGATGAGAATATTATACGAGGAGATTTTCTTCTCAGAATATTATCTTGTAGATAATTATTGATTGCAGTGGGTAATACTGCTCACTGGTTGACTTATGCAATGATATTAACCCATAATGCCGAGCCACGACAGACGTGCGCAATAAGCGGTAAGTAGATAGTTACAATACATATTTGTATTTAGACATATTTAAAAGAAGATTAAATCGAATTTGTTGACAGAAGATTAGCTACTGCCCTCCCTCTACTAAATTTTAGCCTCGGCGGACACATTTCTATAAGTTAGTAGAGGCTATTAGTTATTGGATTATGGTGGCGTCGTACATAGGCAATTCTACCAAGTAAATTACAGAAATTTACGAAAATTACAAAAGTTATAAAAATTAAATATTTGTTAGATACACTATAGTAAAGTCAATAATCAAAGGATTAAAAAGTGAAAACTTTATCCGGAACCACTCACTCCTCTTCCACCCCAAATTAAAATCTACCCAAAATCTGCAGAATAATAGCTTCAGAGACAACTAACATAGGACCTCACATTTTGTTTGTAAAATTGGTTTAGGTTGTGCTTCATGGTCCGAGACACTTAGCCATCCTGGTCGTTTGCTGAGGTTGTTGTTCTTCGTTAGGAAATAGGTGTAAATTTTGGCTGGCTGTCCACTGATGAGCTAATCAACTCTATTGGAGAGGATGAGAGAGCCCAGACAGAGCTCAATTACCAAGGGTTGTTGAACGCAGTGTAGGAGCAGAGGAGGAGGCAATTGTAGACAGATTGACCAATTGCGAGCAGATTCCCATTTTAGGTAGTACATGCACTTTACATTATCTGTCCCAGGAAACCCACCGTTATACGTCCAGGCTACTCCGCAGCCTACAGGATGACATTCGCAGTGCCAACGCTACACAAACCACCCTCGATGCTTGGCTTTAATAGGTTTACTCTCCCACATTTGGTACAAATTCTCCATCTAGAAACTTATATCTCGCTTCATGGCTATCAGTTACAAGTTATAAGTTAGTGACCATAGAACAACCATAGAACGACATCGGTGGACGCCCAATCCTATAAAATAGCGGAGGTTATTAGTTATCGGGGGAAACGTTATCTGAGCGAGGACTGTATACTCAATACAGTTCTACTCTTACCCGTAAAGTACCTTTACTTCGTGAATAACCTTCCACTGCACGTACGTGTACGTAAAGTCTTAAGACACCAACTTGTACTGACATCAGTGTAGGTCGCATGCACTGTGTCAGTACAAGCATTTCGATGCCCTTACATTTCTTCCATAGGGTGTAGCGCTCGAGCACGTCAGAAAAGGCATCAATGGGCTTACTACATTCCAGCCACCTTTATAGCATCGCACGCTGTAACTATTTGGTGTAAAACCCGGTGATATGATTCTATTTTTGCAAACAGGTTCGACTTCGGCTGTGCTACCAAAGGCTAGCAATAACCAATCCAGCGGCTTGTAATCTCCAAATTTGTCGATAAAACTTTCTAGTCGAGATTCAAGCCATCTCGTTTGCATTCGTATCAGGACTTATAGACTGCTTCCAATTCATTGGCGTCTTCTCTGGATGAAGATCGCCTGCTTACGTTCCTTCCCGCTTTCTTTAAATGTGCGAGTTTGTTCAACAATTCTTCGGTGTATAGTCTTCTCTCATGACAAAAGTTGGCGACAGAACAATCTTCATACTTCCATGAGGCATCTTCTTGGTAATTAGCGTCAAAACATAGCGGTCAAACTCTTGTAATTGACCATAGCCTTCTGTAGCAAGCACATACGCACCACGTTTGCGATGTAACACATCCATTGTATTTGCCATAAACGTTTTGCAAGTGCAACTTACAGCACATGCACCACTGAGGCTACACTTCACGGTACCATCCCCTCTCCATTCATGGTGTTGTACACCTCCACGAGGTAACTGAACGAGACGCTATTGCAACATTCATGAATGTCGGAGGATAGGACCATTAACATTCGTCTTGTCGAACCCGGAGAAACTCGAAAAGCATTTCAAGAGCACAGCAGCACCAATGAGTACGTGAGAATAATGTCGCTGTAGCTTTGAAAGGCGAATGACAAATTTGAGAAGACTAAATTGGTGACTCCGACGACCGTCGCGTTAATTTGGTCGAAGCCGAATACTGAGAACAAAATGCAAGTCTTTCCTTGGCTCTTGTGGTACCTTTGAGTCTGGTCAGATCAATAATCTATACCACTAGAGTAGATCCTTCATTAAATTGGACAAGCCTGGTCAGAGCTGGAGCCTTAGCCCTCGCTGATAATTATCTCTTACATAGTCACATATTATACAGCCATATCTCAAGTGTTCAGTCCGCAGTCATTTTCATACACTCCAAGCCACAGAATGAGCGCACTGATAGCGAAATTGACCACCATAATTCTCATTTGCGTTGTATTTGACTGAAATGATGCACGTACAAGAGTCGCATCTCTGTCTCTAGACCGAGCTACAACACGGATCACTAGTCACTGAATAAAGTGACAAGTGCACTATATTTATCACGGACGGCAACCCCAAGCGGATGTGTATCAAATCCACCGTCTTTTTGTATACCTTGCACGCTGACAGCCTCACACCCTATCGCGCTTAACGGTAGTGTCCTCGCGCCAAAGATGTCGACCACGTCGTCTGGCAAAGCGCGTACAATCCTATTCGATAAGGCTATGGACACGCTCGTAACTTTGATGGCCTCTTGCTCGATAATTCACATGGAATGCGTTCAACTCGCTGATGAAGGACCCTGCGATGTATCGATATTTGCTGAAGCGCCATCACATTCTCTACCCGGCGCTACAGCAGCTCCGAATACTTACGAAATGAATCGCAACCTTGGCCACAATACCACAGATTTAGTGCGTCATGCAAGATCACCGTTTTCAATGATCCACTGCAGCTTCGTATATAATTCTTCTCCTTCTTCGCGTTCCAGGCTGTTGCATGTTCGTTGATCTCCACGTACTATCTCCGACTTTCGCAACTGTCTTATAATTCTCCTTCTACACTGTCGTCATGGAGTAAACTCAGCTCTCGGATCTCACGCTGGCACATGTATTGCGACTTTTTCCCTATCCGATGCTAGTTCTGGTAGCTTAAGCTCTTGACTAAGATATCGACACGAGTATCCTCGGCATATCACAGCAATTACCTCTAGTATTCTTGCTACGTAGTACCGATCCAGTTGTACGACGTGCTTCCGGATGTTGATGGAGAGAGATTCCTTCTTAACGGAACCCTAGATAAGCCAGCTAAGCATCATTACTAGAGCCAATACTACAAGAACAATGTGCGAATTTTTTACAAAGAACAATACGTCTCGCAAATTTTGCTCGATTCTCTAGTACTTGTTACAAGAAGGTGTGACGGACAGTTACGAGGAACTCAACACGCACAGAAATCGCAAGCCCGTCTCATAGCGCTCCACCCTCCGACGTGATTCTCTGCTGCTGGCAAGACACTACCATTTTATTCGGATATATTCGGTATTTTCGACAGCGCGAAGCGGTGTCGATAGGGCGTGTAAAGTATCACGAATCCGATAACGATCTTGTTCTCGATCATAGCAGCACGCTAGGTAACACCCGTCTCAATTCATAGGGCCAACGGTGGCAAGTTGCTCATGCCAACCGCATCGATTGGGTCGCTATTGACCAGACACTACTGTATAGCCCTTTCGGTGCGCACAACGCCTAGTATTGCATCTCGAGCAGCTAATTGTCTGCAGTCGACGCAAGCTGTATGCGCTTGGTGCTAAGTATGATGTAGAATTTGACGAAAGCGAAACAACACAAATGGATCATTATGTATTCCCTACGAGTCGCTCGTTGGATGCGGGAGCGCAGCTATGTGAGTGAAGCTGACTACGGATACCCCAACCGACGTCGCGCTGATATCAGGTATTGCTTAGGGTAAAGGTAATGCTTCGATCAAGTTGACCCAAGTTACGTACCTTCCTCAGTTTTGTGTTTACTACGTTACCACATAGTCAAAAAGAAGTGCGAACCTAGAAGTCTCAATCCGTGGACGTCAGAACACGACTCGAATTGTACTGTGCCATTGATGTAATGATCCCACCCCGCGAGCCTTGTTGGACCCCGCTGTCCTTAATATACATATTAAGGTGACTGTGCTTACAAAGACACGCCGAAATTGCTTGGCGTTGCACCTACAGATTGCATGCTGCATGTCAGTGAATGCCGATCCCAACGTCACATTTCACTGACATCAAGATGCTTTACTTTCCAGCTATTTCGAGGACGATTCACACTCTCCTCGTTATATCTCTACAGACCCTGCCCACTCCACAGCCCAGACATCTGAAGAAGCAGCGCTGTTTATCACAACGTGCTGTCAATTAATCCTTCCTCGTATGTGCTGATTTGCTATCGCACACGCTAGCACCTATGCCGCTATCTCGGAGTCAAACACTATCGGAAATACTCTTAACCACAGCCATGTAGTCGTCATGATAGGGTACCGCAACAGAAGTACGGTGATCAAATTAAAACGACAGTAGCTCATGGTTAAGTGGATTTCAAGCTGCTTCCAAGGTTACGAAATGGATAGAGAAAAAGAGGGATAATAAGCGTGCACCATGCAGTTAAGGTAGCTATGCTGCGAGGCACGTCGCTGCATAACGTCGTGCTCACCCGCATGCGTTCATTGTCGACAAACAGCATTCTAAATTCTGCGACGACTGGGAAGGGAGTTCCCGCAGTGTCTGCTCGTAGTTCGTTTCGACCCCCATCGATAAAATCGGTGACGCAAAGAGTCACCCACTACGGCACTCGGTGGGCAACGAGGTCTTTGCTATGTAATTGCTGACTGGCGCGGAGAAAAAAACGCTGCGATTAATTTGGTACGACGTTCGTACAGCAGTCATCACTATTGCTTTACAGAAAAGAGCGGGGGTGACTCGCATTCGACGCTGAATACGGACAAACGCGACGATTACTTTATGATTACACCCGCCACCCTTGTTCCCGTGCAAAAGCACCGGTAGATGTTTTCTCAACCTCTTTCTCTTTTACGTCCGTGTTTACTACAAGAGTGCCGTCCCACTCGCCCGCTTCAAATGCCGTCCCGATGCGGACGACGAGGTGTCGGGGGAGGCGCTGAAATCATACTGGATCCATCTGGAGACTCGCGTCGGCAACCGTCCGGGCCCTTGCAACTCGTTCAGTGCACGTTCGAATAACGCTGCAAAAAAGACTCGCTGATTGCTGGCTGCACGTACTCATGTCGCTAGAACTGCTGTCATCACTGCTGCTGACCACATTAGCATCACGGCCAATCCCCCTGCATTCAATATGCAGTCTCTGTGTGGCATAAGTGGTATTTCGTTTTCTTTCGTGCGGATAGACGTCACTTAGGCGCATGAAAAAAAGTCACATCTTGTGGTTGGTCTGTAAGAGAGGAAGCCTGAAGCCAGGAACTAAAGCCATCTTGCAAACAAGCTGCTACCAGGCGCACCCCATGAAGCAAATGGGGACATAATGCAAGACACACAACTACTGTGTCCCTCAATAAGTAGTACTACAGTGCCATGTCGCGACGTGTGCCGAGCAAATTTGCTTTTCACTGAAACGAAACGAGTGTCCCAGCCGGGAAGGTCAGGTATGGACGATGCACTGCTGGTGCGTAGCAGGGCTTGAGGCCAACAATGGACTGTCCGTCCCGGCCGTGCAATTCCTGGCTCATGTTGAGTAAGTGAGTGCCCGCCGGAATTTCCCACGAGGCGATCTGCCTATCCTATCCTATCCTATCCTTCATATCAGCAAGATAGCGATTTGCGCCTGCAGTAAGCCTACAGTACCGTGGCAACTCGGTCTCTGTCGGTTTATTTCGTCTCGAGCCGAGCGTGTCATCCCGCGACGGAGACGTGTTTGTTTAGGGGAGAGAGGCACGTCGAGAAAGGAGCTCGGGGAGTCGAGTTGATCTCGTGTCAGTTGAAGATTTGCGTCGATTGGGAAGAGTGATAGGAAGTCACTGGAGATGTCCTTCACTACTGTGACCAAGAGCACTGCAGCTGGACGAAAGAAGACGCAGCTGCAATCTGAAGAAACCAAGCCGGTCGCTGAAGGTCGCGGCGTCTGGACGCCCGAAGAGCACCAGCTCTTTGTGGACGGCATCACCCTCTTCCCATCGGGGCCTTGGAAAGACATTGCCAGTCACGTGGGGACACGCACGGCACGTCAGACCATGACGCACGCGCAGAAGTACCGGCAGAAGATCGTGCGAAGGCTGCGCAACGCGTGCCTCAGTGACAAGTACAGCTCGCTGTTTCTCATGGACCAGTCGTCCAGGTTCAACATGCTGCTGAGCAACGACGAGCAGTTTAACGATTCGATTTTGGCCACGTCAATGGCCATTGCAGCGGAGCAGGAGCTCAGCAGACTCGGTATAATGGGCGATGGCGGTGCGTCTCCAATGGAGATAGGTGTCGGTCCCAGTACCGCCTGGTCCAGTGTCTTCATGGAGCCTACCGACCACAACGACAGCAACACGTACCAGGAGCACTTGCCGCTAGCAATAAACTTTTCCTCGACAGAAGGCAGCCCGTACTACCTCGATGGCCCTTGTTGTGAGCCCAACGACATTGAGTTTGACAAGTGCATGGATTTTTTGATCGAGACTTTCCACCACGAGACGTGAGCATGCAGCTGCTACTGCCAAGGCGCTCTCCGGAATCGAAGCGTATTTATTTGATGAGATCCGGCAGGCGTCGTTTACTAGTGGTGGTGGTAGTTGTTGCGAATGGGAGGGAGACTAGAAGAAGGAGGAAGAGCGCGCCTTTGAGCGAGTAGATTTGTAAGACAGAGTAATATATATACAGTGTGGGAAAATCATCGCCGGCCGTCCTTCGGAACGAACCTGCTCAAGTAAATTGTCAACATTGACAACGTCTGAGCTAGTCCAGTGTCCGATAAACAGCGGCAGTCGTCCATTTTCTGTCGGATGAACCCACAGGATCGCTCTCGTTTGGTCCCGTGACGTCGTTTACTTGTCCACGTGACACAAAAAGGAGCAGACTTGATTTTCTGACAGACGTCTTCGCAGCACGTTCTCGTGTACAGAGACTTGCCCGTTTTCGAAGGGACAAGAAAGCGTGCCTGTCACTTCTGCTGGATGTTGGCCCTTCTTTGTCGGCTGCGCTACGCTTCAAAGAAGCCAAGCCCAACAGCTGGCGAATTGACGAGACCCGGGATAGACACGGCCAAAATTTGCTCCGGTCTGATCGAGTCACGCCGTCACGGCAGTAAACCGACGGTTGTAGGAGCTTATCCTGCAAACGATCTTACCTCTAGCATCCAGGCTAGGCGCATTAATAGATAGATGGATCGACCGGGCATTGTTTCACATGACCACTGAGTTCTTCACACGTGGGATGATCCATCGGAGAAGAAGGTGGAGGAGATGTCGACCACTGCGATCCGCACAGACTTTGGTAACTTCAAGTTGTCTTGACTGGTACAGGAAGCGTCACGTTATGGTGTATGTCTGATTGTTGGCAACAGAAATAGCTCAATGTGTCGTCGCAGCATGTAGAAACCAAGCTGAACGTGTCATCGCCGAGTTGGATGACGGTCTCGATGCACGTGTAACATGTCTTTAGTAGGCGGTGGTCGACGACTCGAGACTTTGTCGTAAGCTGCGCCTCTTTCCAAGAAAACGTGGCGCCGACGTGGCCAGTTGGCAACTGGCCGTGCTACTACGTCGATCAATTTCGCCCGTATGTAAAAGATACGATTACTGACTTTGCAACTTCGTGCGCGGTACATAGTCACTTGCACTCCATGATTCAACCTCGTCTGCTTTTACATCCGCACGGTCACAAACGTACAACCGGGTACAACCAGACGGGGTTGGGATTGAAGTTATATCACCAAGTCAAAGCGCGAGCGTGCCAGCAAATACACCCAAGAAGCAATTGCCTTGATGCTCTCACTGGGAGCCGGATGTGAACGCAAGCACGTCCAGCACTACTTGTGATCCGGCATTCGCATCGTCGTACAACGTCGCCCATGAAATCGACGAAGCCACCACCTTTTCGATTTTTCGACCGCGTATTCTGTCGATTGACACAAAACCGGCGGCGCACGAGCTATCAGCTATAGCACAACTGAGTGCCATCTATACCACGATTTGTGTCGGTATGACCCATTCGAGGTGCGTAAACTTGGCTGGGTGAAGGGATGGCCAGCTTCCACTGAAGTCTTGCTGGACGGGGCACGAATCAGGAGATACGATAGCTGCATCGTAATGGAGCGCTGAGCAACACTTGGAACCAATCTTCCTTCGTTTGGCACAAGTGAGGCACAGTACGGAGCGATGGATCGGTACATCCATACGCAGAGCTGTGCGGTCTTCGACCTGCTCTCTGCAAACAAAGAATGTTTTGACCTATTGATCTTCAATCGGCTAGCTCAAGCGATACCGCATTCTGCATCGTCGTCGACATCGCTATTTCCCAAACACTCAGTTGCGCCATGATGAGATTTCTGGGATCGCTCAAGCAGCGCGCGGAGCTCCAGGTTGAAGGCATGCGCTGTAACCTCAGAACACGTGTCACTTTGACGCGAAACGGGAAGAGGTCGTCGAGGTCGTCTACGCAGCGGTGCATAAGGTGGTGCAAACATAGCTGCAGAAGGGGGGTGCGATGGAGCTTCTGGTGCTGAGGTTACGAGTGCAGGAGGGTCGTGGTCAACTTGTTTCGTCGGTTTTGGTGGTGCTTGGGTCTGCCGATACGCCAGCACATCCCGCAACTCACGGATGAAATTGGGTACTGAGCCCGGGGCTGTCACGACAGCATTTGTTTCCTGCTGCTTCAGTAGGGCCTGCAAATCG
Organism: Hyaloperonospora arabidopsidis Emoy2; assembly: GCA_000173235.2. Lineage (NCBI taxonomy): Eukaryota > Oomycota > Peronosporomycetes > Peronosporales > Peronosporaceae > Hyaloperonospora > Hyaloperonospora arabidopsidis. The sequence goes on from JH598037.1 coordinate 61,070, forward strand.
AAACCGTCGTCGCCAGTACTCGTGCCAGTGAATACAACAGTGCAGTTGATGTCTTCTCGAGCTGGAACTGATGATAGAGGTATTGGAGGGACCAGTGTTGACGCATGACCTATCTTATCTCCAACCACAGCACCTCCACCAATACTTTCAATCTTGTCTTCTCGACCATTCAATGCGCTTAACGCACTATTGTACTTGGTCCATGCTTCTTGCAGTTGCAGAACCATAGAGTGCATGGCGTCACGGGATCCAATTAGTCTTTCTGCCGCTGAATCCGCTGGCAGAAGCTCGTGTTGTGCCGCGACGACCAGAGCTGCAAGTGTCTCGCTTGCTGAGCGTAGCTCGTACAGTGGCGAAGCGACACCGTTCAGGCATGTATCGTTTGCATTCGACACCTGCTCATGTCGTTGTCGATCCGAAAATTTTGTAGCTGGATCGCTCTCCAGCAGTGCCACAGGATTTTGAGAGGTGTTCCAGTCCTCAAGATCGTCAGCATACGTCCTCAATGCTTCGACCACTTGCTCAACTACAGACCGCAGCGAATCTAGCGCGCAAAGTAGACTCCAATCGACCCCAGTCTTGCGATGACGCAAAGAAGCAGGTGTCATATTTCGCACAAGGGCAGAGTGTACCACGTTTTCCAGCAACAGAAAACCCCGGTCGTGCTGCTTCGACAGCGCTGTTAGCAGCAATGATGGAGCCTGTTCGCCCCCAATCGTTTCCTCCTTCGAATAGACTTGACACTGGTGAGCTATTGCTTGGTCATCCTTTTCCACCACTACCGATGCCAGTACGTTGAGCTGCTCATTCAGTGTTCGTAGTTTCCTCCGCAACGGCAGGCAACGTAACTGATTCTTTAACGAATGGCTAGCAGCATTCTCACTAGAACGATCATGAGACAAGGTGTTCATGGTACTACTCTCCAATCTGCCAATCGGTGGCAGCAAACCCGTTCCGAGGCGATACCCGCGACTCGCTAACTCCGCACGCTTCACGATCGTCAAACTGCCAGCATAGACCTCATTAAACTTTTCCGATCCCGCGACAAATGCGTCCAGTGAACCCACTAGCCGTCGTGAGCAACGCGCATACCAAGCATGCAGTAATCGCACACACACTTCCATACCCAGCAGAAAGAAAGTCGTGGCTGCAACGACCCATTTCATCGTCTGCAGCAGCACAAGTTCCCCATCACCTCGTCCCGCAACCGCCGTCACCACCGCCACCAGCACAGCAGCACCCGTACAAACCACCACAGAAAATCTCCAGACTTCGTTCGTAGCGTTCACACGGACATGCCTCAGCACTTCGATCGCTGCAAAGGAACAACACCTCCGACCTTCACGAGACTTGGACGGCGCTCGAAACACCACAGGGTCACACACCCCAGCTTGCTGCAATTCTTCACTGTACCAAGCACCGACAAGATCATTGCAACACACATCATCACCGCGTCAATAGTTGCCAATGACATGCCCACACTGCCGTGTAAAGCGCCCACCGAATCGTCGGGTGGAACGCACAGAGCTCTGGAATCAGTCGCTGCACTGCCTTAACCTCAACACAGCGTCTCACATCCTCCATCCATCGCATCCACCTCCAGTTTCTTGATCTTTTGCTCGTTTGGTCTCGTATAAATCGCTTTTTAGGTATTGCACGAGGTCCAGACAGCCATAGAGGTCTTGCCTCGCCATCGTTAGCGGCTGTGGCGTCAAGCTCTACATGCGGAAATCAATACACACACACAATAAAGTCAGTAGCTACCAGCTGATGCATATTTACGCCAGTATCGTGCTGTACGTACGCGTCAAGTACTGACCAAGTGGCGAGGTGGACGCCACGACGACTTCCATGGTCACTCTTGTTTGCAAACCGTGGGTACACCGCTGCCACTTAAAACTGTACTTCATATTCTTACTTCACTCTACCACTCCATCTCTACATAAGACCCATTTTTGGTCCTCTGGATGACGCGCCACGTGGATCTCATGCAGCAGACGCGTCGTTCTCGATGGCAGTTGCTCGCCGTCGCGGCGCTCGCCTTCAGTCGGACAGCCGCTGTCGATCGCAGCAAGTTCCGCACGTGTGAAAAGACCCAGTTCTGCAACCAGTACCGCAACGTGCAGTCAAGTCCGACGTTCCAAGTGGTTCGATCCAGTATCAGATCGGACTCAGATGCTAATTTAGTACATTTCCTAGTTGAGGACGTGAGTCAACCAGATGGGGTGCACTTGGACGGGTCGTTGGCTTTCGTACTCAGTGCAGACAAGGCGACGCTACCGGCGCTGCGGGTACGTCTGCAGGAAAGGTTCCTGGATCCGAGGGACCCCAAGACCAGGTGGACAAGCGACGCCATCTTGGTGCCCGCTGCAGACGAGACACGGCCGTTACGTCAACTGACGGTGGCGGAAGCTGGGCTGAAAGCGCCAATCCACGAGAAGGACGTGCTGCTCTTTGCTCCTGTGGGACAAGAGTCGAGCCAAAAGCCACTCATTGTGGCGGCTTTGAAGGTGGGGAAAGGATCATTTGGCGTGGATTTGTATCTGGATGGAGAGAAAGTGGTGTCTACCAATGACAACGGCAAGTTTCACTACGAGATCCGTCAGGACCAATCAGCTGTGAAGGCGGAGGCTGAAGCAGCGGCTGATCAAGGGGCAGTTGATGCTCACGAGGGTAAGACGATTGTTGACTATGGAGAAGACGGCCTTGCTATCTACGAAGATGGCACGGTGCAAAAGAAGGAGGAGGTCTCGACGTCAGCTGCTGATGACACGAAGGTGGAAGAAGGCTGGGAAGAATCGTTTGATGGGCACACGGACAAGAAGAAGTTTGGTCCGAGCTCTATCGGTCTTGACGTGTCGTTTCATGGCTCAGCGGAAGCTCCGCGCTCGTTGTACGGTATTCCAGAGCACGCGACGGATTTTGTCCTGAAGGACACGATTGAAGTGAGTGGAGAGGAAGAAGGGGTGAGGAAGGTGGTGACTGATCCGTATCGGCTATACAATTTGGACGTGTTCGAGTACGAGCTGGATAATCCCATGGCGCTGTATGGCGCGATTCCTGTGCTCGTCGCACCGAACAAGAAAAACACAGTTGGTATGTTTTGGAACAATCCGAGCGAGACATTTGTGGACATTTGGACCAACGAAGACACACATACGAAATCGAGTCACTGGCTGAGCGAGTCGGGTGTCTTTGATCTTTTCCTGCTGGCAGGACCTAGTAGTGCGGATCTGTTCTCACAGTACACGCTTTTGACGGGCCGGGCTCAGCTACCACCTTTGTTTACTCTGGGATATCACCAGTGCCGCTGGAACTACAAAAACGAGGCGGATGTGGCCCGTGTGGATGCTGGTTTTGATGAGCATTTGATCCCGTATGACGTATTGTGGTTGGACATTGAACACACGGATGGTAAGCGTTATTTTACGTGGGACGAGCATGCGTTTCCAACGCCAAAGGACATGCAGAAGGCGGTGGCGCGTACTGGTCGCAAAATAGTGACTATCGTTGACCCGCACATCAAGGTGAGTCAGCCCGGCGACAAGCATCCGTACTACATTCACACAGAGGCTGAAGAGCTCGGACTCTTTGTGAAAGATGAGCAAGGCAACGACTTCAAGGGTTGGTGCTGGCCGGGTGAGTCCTCTTACGTTGACTTTACGTCACCAAAGGCGCGTGCTTGGTGGCGTCACCAGTTCCGCTACGAGAACTACGAAGGCAGTACCGAGCACTTGTATACGTGGAATGACATGAACGAGCCGTCGGTCTTTAACGGCCCAGAAGTGTCGATGCGCAAGGGCTGCAAGAGTATCGCGGGCGTTGAGCACCGCGAATGGCACAACTTGTACGGCACCCTCTTCCAATGGTCGACTATGGAGGGTCAGCTCGTTCGCCAACAGCCTCCTCCGGAGCCACTTTCGGCGTTTGCGGAGGAGTTACAACTATCACCGGACATGCAACGTCCTTTTGTGCTGTCTCGTGCGTTTTCTGCTGGCTCACAGCGTTTTGGTGCAGTCTGGACGGGTGACAACATGGCTGAATGGGGTCACCTTCGTTACGCCACCAAGATGTTGCTGTCTATGTCAGTTGCAGGACTCACTTTCGTCGGCGCTGATGTCGGCGGATTTTTCGGCGACCCGTCCACGGAGCTGCTCACGCGATGGAACCAGGCTGCAACGTACCAGCCGTTTTTCCGCGGCCATGCGCACCACGATTCAGCCCGTCGTGAGCCGTGGGTGTTCGGTGAACCGACGACGTCACGTGTTCGCGCTGCGATTCGTGAACGTTACTCGCTGCTACCGTACATCTATACACTTTTCCACGCGTGTTACGCTCGTGGAATGCCTGTCATGCGGCCGCTTTGGGTGCACTTTACGGAGGACCCACAAAGCTTCAGTGAAGAAGACCAGTTCCTCTTGGGTGACATGTTGCTCGTGAAACCAATCGTGGACGAGGGCGTGAAGGCAACGCACGTGTTCTTGCCGTCAGACAACAGTGAGGACAAGACGGTGTGGTACCAGGTGACCGACGGATACAAGCGTTTCGTCGGTGGAAAGACGTACGAGAGTGTGCCTGCGCCGCTTGACGCCATTCCGGTATTCCACCGCGGCGGCACTATTTTGCCGCGCAAGCAGCGCGTTCGTCGCAGCTCTGAGCTTATGCGCGGCGATCCGCTTACGCTTGTAGTGGCTCTCGACCAGCATTTCATGGCCCGTGGCGAATTATACGTGGACGATGAACGGTCGCTCGCCGCCGAGCTCGTTGGTGAGGGCACACTGGTGTCGTTCCAGCAGACGAGGGATGGGTTGCGCTCGACGGTGGGAGCTGCTACGTTGCAAGGCAAGCGCTACATGTCGCAAATGTGGGTGGAGCGTATCGAGGTATACGGTTTCCAACTCGAGGCCAATCTGCCGAAGCAAGTGCTGGTAAAGGATGGACGTGCTGTGGACTTCAAGTACGACGCTGCAGGCGACCGTCTTGTGCTGCGCAAGCCGCAAGTGCTGGTCACGGACGAGTGGGAGATCCGCTTTGTGTACGACCAGACGATCGAGTAATGTCACGTTTGGGGTCTCGAGGAGCGGTCGAACAGTTGTAAACATGCAGGAAAGATCTGTCACACGCAGTAATACGTACGACGAAGTAGGTAAGATTGACCTAGGTAAACAACGTTGCACATGGAGCAGCAGCAAGGTGTTAACCCAATTTACACACGGTCTACTCAAGGGCGGTATAGGCAAACGGGTTGATATATTAACAGACTCGACAGCACGTCACTGAGACCCCATTTTAAAAGGTAAATGCTACACGGCTGGGTTCATTTTTTATTCGGCTGGGTCGTTCTTTTAGGTCTAGGGTAAAAAAGTCGTCGCTTAAAACGCATGTTGTTCAATATCGTCAATTTACCAATTTTTTTCAAAATTGACTTCTGGTGATCGCTTCGCCAAAGGGGTTTCTCGTGATAGCTATCGCGTTTCAGCTACGATGAACGATTTTTTGAAATTGCATTTCTGCTGTGTTGGTCAACCGCTTCACACTAGTTACGAACGTGCTTGAACGCGAATACTAACATCCGCGTTCAATTTTTACTATACGAATTGGCTGCTTGAGGCAACTGCAGCAATTGAAACGGTGTAAGTATCTCGGTGATACCAATTGTAGTTAAAAGTATGCACGAGTACGCTACTAACAATATTTCTAGGCGAGACATACAGCCCCACCATAAGCGTTCGCGCGGACGCATCATGTTTGGTGGACCTATTGACTGTGTAGCTATGATGGCGTCAAAAAGCGACATATTTTTCGGATTGTAACGCTAACAGCAAAAAAACGGCTGAGATAGGGTATTAGCCTGTTTTGCACCCTCTCGTCGTCATGAGCTTTGAATGGACATGTGAGTAATAGTGTTAGTAAATAGGTAGATGGATCGACGAAGTTAGGCGTGCTTCTGAGTTATTTTTAAGTTACTTCTGAGGATTTTTTAAATGACCCAGCCGAATAAAAAATGAACCCAGCCGTTTAGCATTTGCCATAAAAAATGAACCCAGCCATTTATCATTTGCCTTTTAAAACGACTCGTCACCAGTTTTTAATCGTCCCGAGCCCTTAAACGGTCCAAAACCGGCTGCTCTCCGAGAAAACGCTCAGACGCTATCGGCCTTTCCCAGATCCAGTGTCTCATGCTGACCGTATGCATTTGTCGTGGTAAAGAAGTGCGTTCGTTACTCAACGACCGCCACTTCAAATTTGAGTCAAAGTAATGCTGTAGGCACGACCCTCCTTCGAGAAAAAATGCCATCGATCGATTGTCGCCACGCGCTCGCTTTCTATGTCTGCACGTCGCAATAACTTGCTTGTCCCTCACGTGAAGGCGAAAATTGCCTCCAGTATTGAAAATCCTTTCCAGCTGTTGCGCGATTACTCAACGCCCTTGTCCTGATGTCGTTCTTTGCACCAGCAGCTGCGTGCCTATCCACGTTACGAAACGACGACACAGTAGTGTACCAGTGTACCACGCCCGCTCAGACGCTCTCTGCACGGAACAAGATGCAACCCGCCCCGTCTGCTCGACGCTGACGACTGCGGACCGCAAACACCCACCGCCACACGCCCACCGTTCAGCTGACCGTTATTCTCCATTTTACTCCACTCGAGGCAAGCAAGCCTCCAGTCCAGTCCATTCAGTTCCCCACTCCCTCTTCTCTCTTTTCGGGTCACTCTCTTCCTACCATGAAGTTCAGTTCACTGACTCTCCTCGCTGCGGCCGGTGTCGCGTCCACGGTCTCCACCGTCACGTCCCAAATCACGGGCGATGCAACGACCACCGCCACCACCACAACGACGGCCATGAACACCTCGTCGACCACGCCGAGCACGACGCCATCGTCATCATCTCCATCGGGTTCCATGGCCGGAGTGTCCGTTGGTGGTGGCGGCAGCGGCGGGGCTAGCGCGACCATCACGTTCAAAGGCGGCGACGTCTTTGCCGACCTCGAGACGACGAAGCACCCGGACGACTCGTACCACATGCCTCCTGTCCGTGTCATCCAAGCGCGTGTACAGAGCGACAATCCCATTAATGTCAAGGGCGTGTTCGTCTCGAGCTTTGGCGACGGCGACCTCGAAGCCGGGTACTTGAGTGCTATGGACTCGGTCAACACGGCGTCCGTCGAAGGCGCACTCATGTACGTGCAGGCGGAAGGCATCAACATCAACGTCCGTGCCGAGGAAGAGCGATGCGAGCGCAAGTCGGGCATGGCGAACATTGTGTTTTACGAGATTTTGGTCGTCCAGACGAACGAGACGCTGGCGCAGTTTCAATCCTCGTGGGGCAAGACGCCCGAGTATGGCCCGATGCTGCCCATGGATAGCGGGCGCTGTACGCCGCTCTCGGGCGACGACGACTTTCCTGCGGGCTGTCTCCAGTTTAACGGAGACAAGGGCCAGCCGAACGTTGGCCCGTTCGTTGGGGCCGGCATCAAGGATGACGACGTGCGGGCGCCGTACCCGGAGAACTACTGGTTCTCATATCCAGGCACGTGTCCGCTGGAAGCGTGGGGCGACAAGACGGACGAGTGCCGTGCATCCACCCGTAAGGGACTGTGTGACTATGGAAAGGGCCCGGACGGTGTCGAGTGCACTTTCGCCTACAACATCTTGGGCTGGGTCACGATCGACGACATTGTAGGCATCACTGCCATTGAGAACCCCTCTACGGGCTCGCCGTACGCCAACTTTACTGAGTGGTGTTCGGCTGACACGAACAACACGGAGTTTGCTGCGGACGCCGAGACCGGCGAGTACCAGACGGGCCTGCCATTCTGGGAGGATCCGCTCAACACGACGGCAAACGCAGCTCGCGCACAGGCGGTGATTGCCAAGTACGAGGAGGTGCTCACGTCGGGCTCGACGCAGATTGAGAGCACTGTGCTTGCTGCCTTCCGTCCGCTGCCGACGCCGGAGGAGCTCGCTGCAATGAACCCGCCGTGTTACATGACGGTGGAAGCCTGCGGGTCTGGCAACGGGTGCAAGCGTGTTGGCTACTCGCAGATCTGTACGGAGTGCGAAGCGGATGAGGGTTGCGAGACTGGCGGAAACGGATTTGTGTACCCGACGCTTGCGAAGGCGAAAACGGAGCTGTCCGAGGAAGAGACGACGACCAAGGTGGCAGACGGCAGCACTACTGGTGGTGCGACGGACTCGAAGACGGACTCGACCACATCTGGCGCTGCTGCACCGATGATGTTCACGGCTGCTTCTGTAGCCCTTGGTTTCGTGGCTGTTGTTCTTGCTCTGTAAGCCGATAGATGATGCATCTGACGATAGCACACCGCCTCGGTCGGTGTCCATTTCGTTTCCCCACAAAATGACTCATTGAAAATACATTTTCCTCATTCCTGTTGTGTCTGCGTTATTTCCACGGGTTCATGCTTAAGCAGCAGGAGTATAGTCGTCCATTTAGCGAAGGATGATGCGTAGTAAGTGAGGGTCTATCATATCGGATTCCTTGAAACTACAGTCTTCCCTCCGATAAGTTATGGGAACGGTGGACGACAATCACCATAACTTAGCAGAGGTTACAACTTATTGATTTTTGTGTATCGTACATAAGGAGAAGCAATCAATTGAGTGATCAAAAAAGCGGACCTGGGTACCTAAACCAACCCCCCACTTCCCTTAAGTACAAGCCATAATCCAACCCTAAGGCTTTCACTGCTGGAACAGAACAAAAGTCTCAGGTCCTGGCTAGTTTGCTACCTTCCCAACGGTATGAGACGCACCCATAGCTTCTTTCGTCTGAGCTAACAATTATTACACAGGGAAAGCCACATATATACATTTTTTTAACTGCGTCTTGCCTGTTGGTGTGATATCTGAGCAGTATAAAATGTCGCAGATCCGTCTTACCAATGGACAACGTCTGCAAATATGCAAACCCAAGGATGAGAACCCAGATTTATCTCAAACGGCACTGGCGAAATGGGCTACGGTGGAGTTCGGCCTTGTCAAAACGCTGTCACAGGCATCAATCAGCAAGATCTTTCGAAAGCGGTCTAATCTGGAGAATAAGGATCCAAGCAGCCTAAATGCAAAGCGACAGCGACTGGTTCAACATCCCATACTGGAAGAAGCTGTGTCTCTTTGGGTCCTGCAATGTCAACACCGCGGTGTGATTGCTCAATCAGCTTGCTCAATTGCTTGGTACTCCTGACGACGCCATCACTTTCTCGCACGGATGGGTTCATAAATTCCAGCAACGTCACATGCTCCGCGCTATCACCATTTAAGGTGAAAGCGGCTCGGTGGACGTGGAGGCTATGAATAAAGATCTGCCTGATGTAAAGAAGGTCATCGCAGAGTACGCGCTGTGTGATGTCTACAACATGGATGAAACCGATAATTTTTGTTTATTATATTTCTAACTGAAACCGAGTCTGACAAAATTAATTTGCAGGACTATACTACAGCATGACACTTGACAGGACTATTGCACAGCAAGAAATTGAAGGACACAAAAAGACAAGGTGAGTATATTGCAGAATGCTTGTTGCCATATACTAACACAGGGGTATACACTGACATCCTATGCAGTCGCGGATTACAATTGCGCTCACTGCAAATGCTGATGGCTCTGACAAGCTGCAACCTTTCTTTATCGGGAAAGCCAAGAAGCCCCGCTACTTTGACAAGAAATCAGGTCAAGCACATGGATTTCTCTATCGCAACAACACAAAGGCTTGGATGATGGGCGTGTTCTTCCAGGAATGGCTTGCAAATCTAGACAAAACAATGAAGGTGCGTAGCCATTTGAAATCAGAAAACTAATTATTCTAATATTGTATTGTTTCAGATCAAAAGTAGAACTATCCTTCTATTGATTGACAATGCTCCGTCGCATATGACGAATGACCTTACGTTAACTAACGTCAAGGTCCAGCTGCTTCCACCACGTACGACCTCCATGATTCAGCCGATGGATGCTAGTGTCATCGCAGCGTTCAAGCGGCGGTATCGCCGTTACCATCTGCAGAATGCTATCGACTGTGACGAGCGTAGGGAGGGTTTTAACATCTACAAAGTCGACCAACTTACTGCCATGCGCTGGTCGGTGGCTGCCTGGAACGAGATTTCAAGCACTACCATTACCAACTGCTTCAGCCACACGGGGCTTTTTTCTACTGAATCGGGGTGGAAAGGAGTAAAGATGGCGCAACGGAGGTCGAGGAGGAAGAAAGTGAGCTGGAGCAAGAGCTGATAGCACAGCTCAAGAAGCTGCGTGTCCGAGATCCCATGAAGATTTCGGAGCTTCTCGATCCCATCGAAAAGGATGAGACTGCTCAGCCTGAGCTAACCAACAACGAGATTCTGAGGTTTTGGAGGCAGATGATGAGGAGGAAAACAGTGAAGATGCGGCACCTGTCGCAAATTTTTTTACCAGAACCGAGAAGATTAACCTCCTTCGTGATGCCTGTTCCCTGCTCGACGTATCCCAGGAAAGTCACCAAGCTGCTTATAAAGTCCCTCGCAACCTCCAGCTTGATCTTCGCAACACTCCCACCACCCAAACCACCCTCGACATGTGGTTCAAGTAGTTTTCCTCTTCTATAAAACGAAAACAAGTGCTCATTTTTAAAGTTATATTGCCCTATTTGATCATAACTTAAAACTTATAACTTAGCGGCCATAGAACGAGGTCCGTGGACGCGATACTCGATAACCTACTAGAGGTTATAACTTATCGGGGGGAAACTTATCGGAGGGAAGACTGTACTCAACCTCTTTTCCATGTAACAACGCCTGACTCGATTGCACAAATGTCTCGATGAACGCCTCTTTTTGTCGCTCTATTGCGTACGTATGTAACTGCGCCTGACTGTCCGATCGCGTCACATCGTTCACGAGTGTAAAAGCTAAGCACAAATCATAGCCGCGTCAGTTCTGCACGAGCATTATCAGGATGTAAGTGCAGTTGGATAGTACTTCTCGAGGAGGCTAACAAAAGTTGGCGTGAAGGTGTCGTAATCGTCGTGGAGATCCTGTCCTTCCCATGCGATCGGTATGAATTCCACTATCTTCTTGCAAGAACGTGGCCCGCCCTGGTGACGCTCTGATATTTATTCTACATGTACTTGCAACATCAGATATTCGATTACTCTTCTGACTATGAATTGGTCCGAACAAGCTGCTTCGACACGACGTTTCGTTGCTGCGTGCTACACTTCTGGGAGCTCGAGCGCATTATTGCGAGCCTATGGGTGAAGCTATCAGTGACTGTGCGCAACGTGAATACCGAACTTCTTAAATCTACTTTCTGGCTGCGTGAGTCGAGAAGTGAGCTTCTTCCGAACAATTTTGACTTTCGATGGAAATTAACGATATATACATGATCTTTACTCGCTTCTTGACGATACCTAGAAAGCAAACAGTCTAGACGAGGCATTGCATCAGTCTCGGTGCGAACAATGCTAGTATGCCGAGAAGCGAATGAGGGTTTGAAGGCTATCCATCTGAAAATTAGCGTCTCGCGGGCGTCCGAAGCTTCGACAAAGTCCGCAACTTCATTGCATCTGCTTGAGACAACACGTACTGTACTATGTATCCCGAGAAGCATGGAAAATGCGAAGGCCGACGTGAAGAAAATACTATGGCACCACCAACATTCAAACAGTTGCATTAAGGCTATTAAGGAACGGTCGTTCCAGTTTGTCCCGCGCATCCGCCATTTATGTCGGACCGATACATGGCTCAACTAGCGTAGTGGTATAATACTGAATGCCCGTGGCAAATAGGATCAATTGCATTGCGTTACGCTAGCGCACCCGACTCTACATGTTGTGTATGTCAAACACTGGCATCCAAAGCTGTAAGCAGTTGATGCGCACGTTCCTTCGTGTCACGTCTTCCGAGCTCCCCAAGATAAACCCGCAAGCTCTCCGCCGGTGCGTTTTCCTTTGGTAGAGAATTCACTTAATCGTCACTAAATTCACCGCCAACTCGGTCAGCGTACTTCAGCAACTGCTTGAGAGAAAAGTACTAACTTCTTGGTGCATCCACGCATAACTGCCTATAGCATCATTCCACGATGCAATGGGCAACGATTCGTACACGTCAAGAGGACCCAAGCGCAACTTTGCCCACTGATCGAATATCAATTCGTCAATCATATCTTCCGATCTGGAAAGCAAAAATTGGTGCATCTTCGAAAAGAAAGGATCAATTGCTTTGACGGACCAAAGATCCCCGAGAAACGCCACCAGATATTTCATTTTTGCTGCACATTATCACCCGCCAGAAAACTTTTTTCGTCGGAATAGTATGCAACCGCAGAGGAACTATACTCACCCTTATCCTCCATCTCTGCATGCTTTTGATCGTTAAACGCCTTGACATACTCAAGCCACTTCATGAGGTTTTTATAGATGTCGGGCCACCACTGTTCATTATGAAGGCCTGGAAGACCTTTTTCCGCTGCAATGGGCATCATATAGTAGACCATGGCAGGGTCCAGTTTATCCTTCAGCCACAAACTGAACATCATGTCCACGGTTTTCGGGCGCTGCACGGCCAACGCTTGTTGAAAACTGACAGCGTCACTCCTTCTTTGGGGCTGTTTGAAGAGATAGTGGAAAAATTCAACCAACTCTTCTTTCCCTCTGTTGTCCACCAGATGCTTGACGATAGCATCGCTTTCGTACTCGTGATCCTCCTGAACGTACATTTTTTTTTACATAAACAATCCAATCTCTGAGCATATCTTGGACAACGTCACGCCTTTCCCACTCTTTTTCGGCATCTGTAATAATTTCCTCTGCTGCGATAGGCATCATGTAATAAGCTTCTTCAGGGGTCACTCCATCTTCCAGCCATTTAGGAACAATACTCTTCGCGTTATGACGAAATTTTAAGGACAGCTCTCCTTGCAGGCTGTCAGCACGGTACTTCATACCAGGGACTTTTCGGAGCCTATGTAAGAACTTTGCCAGCTTATAACTGTTTCCACGCTCCCACATGTCCATAACTTCATCAATGTTGTTATAGGCTTCACCTCGAGCACGGTACGCATCAACATACCCGAACCACAGATATAGCTCGTCACTGGTAATGTCCTTCTTGCTCTTCACTTGAACACCCAAACGTTTAAACATTTCTGAGGAGTGAATAATGCTCAAAGTCTTATCCGAGGATTCCAGTGCCTTCAACGCTTCGTCCAGAAACTGCGGTGCAATCTTGACCCTCCCCTCATCGTTTCGGTTATCGCGATCTATTCCGCTCACCGGTGAGTTATGTGCCTCAGGGATCCCCAGAGCGATGGACGTGTTCAACATTAGCGGAAAAGGAACATCAGTCATGTCAAAAGCAGCAACTTGGGTACTTTGTGGGTGTTACGCCAGCAGTTCCCGACATAAAGACGACGGAGGCCGTATATAAGGGGAAGAGCTGACGCACAGTGGTCTCCGAAAGTGATCGCCCATGTTCGGAATGGGAGAAGCCAGTGCTCATCGTCACGACGTATGGGCCAATAGGTGTTGGCCAGCTTCAATCAATTAGTCCCCGTACCTTCTTGGTAAAAATAATTTTCCTTATGGATTTGTTGGGTGAAAGAATGAAATCCACCGCAATAAATACAAATAAATCCTTGCCTGGACTCATGAGATCCCAGCATTTTGCTTTAAATATTCTCATAGTATGTACACGCTAGATGTTTGGTCAGCGATCAGGATCAGCGCTGTTACTACTTGGTACTTTTTAGATCATGACGCAAAATTAAGATAGGGGAGTAAGCTCTGGAGCTCGCCATTCAATATAAGTAATTCAATTCAGGGAACTGAGTAAAGTTCCAAAAATTCACGTACCCATTTTGGGTGGTTGGCGGCTAGGAATGGGTTGTGTATGGTATATTCGAAAACGAAAGTGCTGATGGGTTGTTGTGAGCTGGAGCTACTCGTAGGAGTTTGTTGGATTTTTAAATAATGAATATGAGAAATAGGAGACGGAGGATGATCCTGCCCGTTTGCGCCGTCAACCACAAGTTGCGGCCGACAAATTGAATTGATTAATGAAAAAGAGAAATAAATTGAGGGAGACTCCTCTGTCATTGAGAGAGGTATATGACCATAACCGCTTACTTTTTCAATGGATCAAGTACTACGGAAGAAAGCCACTTCACACTTATCGTTCGCCGGAGGTGCGAGATTTTCGCTCCTCCACGGTGAAAGAGCTCGTGGTACACAAATGTGTAGACATTGCCTGGCCCAGCTCTCATTGCTTTTAGGTGGGCATCATGGACGACCAACATCGTCGCGGACAATTTCGCCAAAAACTGAGCTTACTAGCAGTCGTTAAATGCCTGCCACACTAACTGAGTTTCAGTAGTTTCTCCTTGTTACTGCTCAAGCGAGCCAGCCCACTGTAATCGAGCGCGAACTAGCACGCACCATCGTTCGATCTAGAACCGAATCTTTTTGACAAGCACGCTTCCACCGGTAGGTGTGACGTTCTACCCATTGATGTCTTGTACGAATACAGAAGTGCCTGTACATTATGTATTCCACCCACCGTTCGTAGGAACGAACACTGTTACAACTTTTGTTTACATATTTGTCAAATGTATGCAAGGTACAGGAACTAGACTGTGGCAAAGCAATTTCTGACGGGAGGGCTGTGTGTGAAGCGTGCTTCTGTAGAATAGCTTCGTTACGTACTGTTATGCTCGAACTCGTGCGCTACAGAAGAATGGTCGCACTTAATAGGTTTGCTTTCCTACACGGTCCGTCATCAAATCAGTAGTTCCAGCGTCGCGCATTTGACAAGCGCATTGTTATCTGCGATAAGAATGGTGTATTGCTACATTAAGCACGACGAACAGACTGGATCACAACAATCCTGTCTTGCCCTCGCCCAGTTCAGCATGACAGCTTGAAAGTCGCGCATCGAGATGAAACCAGTGCTAGAGGGCACGGATACATTGTCAACTGGAGCTCCTCTTTCTCTTCGTCACCTTTTTTATTTCTAGTTTGCGGCTCAGAGCAACACAAACGCATCGAAAGAGCACTATGGTTCTTGGATGCAGCTCTCTCCCTTGCACCCACTCACCCACCCACCTACTCACCCACCCACCCATCCTCGTCCCTCTTTTCTCTCCTTTGCGTCGTCTCCATCTTTACTTTTTCTTCTTCAATAACACACCAGCAAAAGCCTTGTCGCCCATTTTACCATCAGCAGCAGCTGCTCTTGTCTTTGCCAATGTCCACATGCGTTGCTCCCCTCACCCTCAGCCCGCTACTTTTCGTAGCTCCTGAAGTGATCACCCTGTCATCGACACTCGGAGCGGCGTGTCCCCGTGAGGCTCCACCGTGGCTTCTTGATAGCTCCTCTGTCCTGCTCACCTGTCTCTGATGCGTTTGCATCGACACCTGTGTGCTGCTTTTTGCTTGAAGTTCTTTGCTCGCGGGAGGTCGAGCCAAAGGCTCCATGTCTCGGTCTTCCTCCTCCTCGTCTTCTTCATCATCAGCAATCAAAGCACTGCTCTTCTTCTTCTTGCCCCCCGTGCGACTCAACATGCGACGTGTGAGCTCTACAAACACGTCCTCGAGTCCGCGGTTCAGCTTGGCCGATGTATCAAAGTGAGCAGCTCCCACGGACGCAGCGTACCGCTTCGCGTCTTCCTCCGACACTTTGCGATTGCGATGCAAATCGCTCTTGTTGCCTGCAATGCAAATGGAAATGTCGTCGCCCACAATGCGGCGCAGCTCGCGCACCCACGTCCGGACTTTGTGGAACGACTCGACGTCTGTAATGTCGTACACGAGCAACGCGCCGTCGGCATCGCGATAGTAAATGGGGCCCAGCGCATGGAAACGCTCTTGTCCAGCTGTGTCCCACAGCGAGAGCGCCACGCGACAATTGTCTACGAGCAGGCGCTTGTCTAGGTACGACGCCTGCAGGGTCGAGTCCTGTCGTTCGTCATACTCGCCTTTGATGTACCGCAAGAGAATGGACGTTTTCCCCACACGACCTGCAATCGAGAATATATTAAGAGAAAAAGCGAAAATAAAATAAGAGAAACAACAAGAACGACCGACTCGCGGTATAAAAAGAGAGAGGCAGCGAGACAGGAAGCAAGCGAGAATGAGATGCTGCAGCTATAGCTACCGCTACGGCCGATATCGTACCTTCGCCTAGTAGAACGACCTTTAACTTGGTGGTCGTGCGCTCGCGCATGGCGGATGCAATTCGTCTGGGGAAGAGAGAATAGGGAAAGAAGGAAGTCGGTCGGGTGCGTCGTCGATAGAGAAGGAGAAAAGAGATGGGGGTCGGGGTCGAACGACTCTCTGTTTTGATCAACTCGGAGGACCCAATTCGCATGGGTTCGGACTCGACGCCGATCGGTCATTGGTCGAAAGAAAAGGCCTCTTTTTGTATACCTTTTTGTCTCATATTCCAACTCAAATTGTTTAAACGTTCTTGTCAAGCGTGACTTGAAGTAATAACGAAAAGATGATGATAATAATGCATCGACGTCTAGTACGGCAGCGATTGTGGACAGCCATCCGCGCCACATCCAGTAGCAGCAACCAAAGCAGTCAACGGATGAGTATAGACAGTCTGCTGGGTTACAAGCTTCGAGCGACAGCAAAGGAAATGTCGGCAGAAATGCTGCCGGCTCTTAAAGTACTGTCTGAAAGTATCGGATTGCTGCGTGAGAGTCCGGCGCTTCGCAGCTGGAGCGCCTCGGATTGGCTCGTGGGTCTGTCGGTGCTTGCCCAGTACAAGACCAAACAGCGGGAGACGGGACGACACAACGAAGGAATCGCGACGAAACCAGTGGTGGTGGATCAGGTAGGCCGATGTACTGTTTTTAGTATGCGTGAATATGTACTGCTTTATGTTAATACGAAAAAACGTCCTGCTTTATGATATTGTTTAACTGGTGATGTTGTTTATGTAGGTGCTCCTGGCCAAGTTACTGCGCTACGTTCGCGTGTGCGACGCCGTGTACGCGTCGTCTATTGACGCTTTTTGTGAGGAAGCTGCTGTACCACGGGAGTGTGTGGTGCGGGCACATCCGGGAGGTGTTGTATCACCCAAGTGCGTGATTCTAGTTGACCACGACCACAAGGAGCTCGTGCTTGTCGCACGTGGCACAGCTTCGCTGCTGGACTTTTGCACTGATCTGTGCCTATACAACGAGCCTTTTCAGCATGGACAGGGCCATCGTGGCATGGTGCATGCGGCAACGTGGCTCGTGCGCCATTTACGCAATGATCTACGGGAGCTGTCGGATAAGTATCCGGACTATCGCGTGGTAGCTACGGGCCATAGCCTAGGAGCAGCAGTGGCAGCACTTAGTACCATGCAGCTGCGAGAAGAGTTTCCGGACATTCATTGCTTTGCATTTGGCACGCCAGCCTGTGTAACGCAGGAGCTAGCGGCTGGCACGTACGACTTTGTGACGACGGTAGTGAACGGGTATGACTGTGTGCCGCGTTTGCACCAACACTCACTGATGAAGCTGCGAGAGGAGATTCGACGCTTCGATTGGCGATCAGCATTGAAGCGGATGGTGGCGGAGAAAATCTACGAACAGAAGGCTGCAGTAGAGAAGCAGCAGCGGGAAAAGATAGAGGAATTACACCGAGCGTTGCAAACGATGGACTTTCTGCAGCTAAAGGAGCGTACAACCAATGCTACAACCAACCTGGCCAAAGTGAAAAAGGTACGGAAAATGTACTTGGGTCGTCATGTGTAACAGTGGCTGGCTAACAATGTTTTTAGGCTGCGTCTGAGAACATGTCGAGGTTTGCACACGATGTCGATACGTTACTATCTGATAAACTGGGTGCTACCTTCGCCATTTTCAAGACGGACAGACATTTGTTAGACCACGTCTCGTTCATCAAGAACTACTTGAAACTGGAGGATCTTACGAAAGGTAGTGTGCGTCAGACATCACGCTTACATCATCACCAGCAGTTTGGATTCTCTGAACCTTTCATGGATGGCTGATTCTATGTTTCAGGTGATTCCGCGTGGTGGAAATACGTCGATGAGAGTATTGCTGCTGTGGAACGGCTATTGCCAGTGGTCAAGAAGCCCGAGGAGCTTGAGCGCGTGTTGGTGGAAATGAGAGAAATTCTCCAAAAGACATCTGCAGTTTCAGGAAAGCTCTTGAAGGTCAATGGTAACCATGGTATGGAGCCCCCACTGCGGTAAACGTCCATTGTGTTGAAAGTATTGATATGGTTTTTGCTTGTTCAAGATAACGCGATGGAGTCCACCTATTTGCAGAGTTTTCATTCTCGAGTCAATGACATTATTGACACGACGCGTGCGTCGCTCAAGACAAGTGTGGGCGAGCAAGTGTAAGCTTGACTTTGCCGTGGTCTTATCGGTTGCAGGTAGACTAACCGTGTTTTTCGTTCCCGCAGGTATAAGGTGTCTAGTGCTGTAACCTCAAATGTTAAGCACTACGTGGGCGCGATCAAAGAAGAAACGGGAGCATTAGGAACAGTTGTTCAGGACGAGTTTGTTGAAGTGGCTGGTACGATTTCTCGTAATCTACCATTCACCACGAGATCGGAGAGTGAGAGCACCTTGGTCAATCAGTCACCTAAACAGTGCACGAAGAATCGCGTTGATGGCGAAATGCTCGCTGATGCTGATCCTTCAGAACGGATTGAAGGTGAATCAATCAAAGAGATTGGGCAGGAATGGAAGGAGCTCCAGGCGAACCAAAGGAAGTGGGAACAGGACAATGAGCTCTGCCATGACCCGTTGTTTCCTCCTGGGCGAATTCTTTATTTAAACAGCATGGCCACCAGACCTCCGCAGGATAGTGGTGAAGACGGTCGTAGCGCTAAGAGCGATCACGAAGTCCCAGATGTGGCGGAGTTTGTGGAGGTTGCTATGGACGAATTCAGTCGAGTGGTGCTCTCGAATCGCATGCTGCTCGATCACCTCTGCATAGACTACGAACGGGTTCTTCAGCGTCAAGCTGAAAAGCTTGAGTCCACGCCGCACACTACATCATCGCCTCAGACATAATGCTTCGTGTCTTATAACAAGCAGACACGCATTTGTTAATGAGACAATATGCAATACTTATTGACACGTTTCACGGCGAGTCTCCACGTTGGGGTGCTTCCCTATCACCGGCAGGTGAGAGAGGCGGCAAACTCACTCGCACTTCGCGGGCTTCACGCGTAAGGAAGTCGAGCATGGCTGCGCTGCGACTGATAACGGAATGCATGATAGCTGCCTGTAGGAACATGTTCAGTGCGTCCTGTCGATGTTTTGCAACCGGAGCTCGCGTGCTGGGAAGAAATGTTCGCGGCGGTAGTAGAGGGAGACCATCCAGGACATATCCTGCACCTTCTAGCTTTGCACACAGCTCTCGGAACTCGCTGAACCGGCGAAATACCGTCCACTGATAAGGTCCTCCGTACACTTGAACTTGGAACACGCTGAATGACAGCAGCTTATCGATTGCACGGTCCGGGACATTGGCATGGGCATCCTTGTTCTGCAAATGACACACTTCTACACGCACGGAGCGTAGAGGCTGCGACCGGAGATCGTCGTTTGAGACTCCTGAGACTGTAGTGTCTTGGACATTTTCCATGAGTACATGCAGATCTGTGCGATCTTCGTCGTTGGTTAACAGTCCGGTTGTTGCGCTACTGAAACGGCCACCACCAGCAATGCGAGACTCTTCCTGGCTTTTTTCAAGATTCAGAAGAAGATATCGTGTTGCCGACACATCTACCCGCGCTGAATCGACGGCTACTTGAAAGTTCGTTGCCGCGACCTCGCTGTCGCATTCAATGTTGTATGATCGGGATGGAGACGTGTTCTGACCGATCTTGAGAGTAGTGCCTTCGACAACGATTGCCAGCGTCGAGTCGAGCGCTACTTCC
>JH598037.1:87659-98114 GCA_000173235.2 Hyaloperonospora arabidopsidis Emoy2
ACTTTGGTAGTGATCGTACAATACACTCGCTCAAATGCTCGACTTTTCGATGCGTGTGCTCGAAGTTATCGCGAATAACCTCTGTGGGAATTTGCAGATTCGACACGCCAATTAGAACGGCCGTCAACCGCTTTTCGTCGATCATCTCGTCGTACGTGCCGTCGCTAATGGATCCATCCGTAGTCACCGAGGCAGCCGACCCTCGAATCGAGTTAGCACTATGACTACAAGGATCGGCAGAATTATCGTCCTCACCAGCAACTAAGTGTGAAAGGGTGAAATTATTTTTCTCTTCTTGCATCGAGCAATCCAGCGCCGGGCGCAACGCTGCTGGGATATTACTACCACTGGTTGACGTATCAACTGCTTCGTGCTCCAGCAACATTTTTAGCTGTGACTTAGAGTTCAACAGCAAGTCCAGCTCTTTCTTCAGCTGATATGCAGAAAGTGTATCTGTTACCTCCTTTACCGCGTTGTGACCATCTACTCCCTTTCCATTAAGCTCAGCAATGGCACTTCGAGTCGTGGACGTTCGTCGACAACACATTTGGAAACGGATTCGCGTTTCGTTTCCTAAAGAACGAAGCCAACCTCCACCTGTCTGAGTCAAACGCACAGGAGCAAGAAACTCTACCACTGGCGCCTCGTAATTTGCATCACTCCTGCAAGAGATCATAGCAGCAGCACAGTATTCTTGCAACGGAATACGTGTAGCTGCAACGACCGACGAGCCGAAGAGAACTTTATCAGCTTCTCGTATCTCTACAATGATCTCTGCACCAGCACCGAACTCGTAATTTAATCTCCTCCCGTTCTTTTCATTACCACCATCGTCACATAGCACCAAAGCGCTTAAAGTCGCCTTTGAGTGAAGTGCAGGCAGCCAGCGCGGAAACACTGTCGAGGACTGGGGTGTAAGCTTCGTCCGAACTTCTCCCTCTGCAGTCTTTAACGAGAATGTAATGAACGGCTGACACGATGTCAGATCGCTCCGTCCAGCTTGGAGAAACACTTCTTCGAGATGCCCAGCGTCTACAAGCCGAGCACAGAGTGCCAGCGCTTCCATCTCTTTCTCTCCTTCGGTCGATGACGGGAAACTGTCAGCTTTATTGGCTAGTTTTGTTACCCTCTGGGTTCCATCCTCTTCTACACTGAGCTTGGTCTTCACTGTTGCAACGTCTGTCACAAAACGCACACACTTTTTCGGTGCAGGCACTTCCTGAATCAGGTCATCGTCTAATCCATTCGCCAAATGAGCTGCATGCGCCGAGAGCATGTGCGAAATAAAGACGATTGAGGTATTGTAGCGCTTCCAACTTCGAAGGAGTGTTGCTCGTCGTCGCCTCTTGTGCTCACCAGAGAAACCCGGCAGCATATCAGTCACCAGCAAAGTTTTCGTCGTTTCATCTAGCAACACTTCGGCCCACAGTCGCTTCTTTGTTGAGCCCTCAGACACATCGATTGTCGGAAGACACTGGAGCTTTTTCAGCTGTACCTCAAAACTTGTGACTACGTGGGCTTGGTCCAACATTGCTGCTCGGGAAAGTGCACTTACTGGTGAGCCGCCCTTCTTTCTCTCTGTTCCTGAGGACTTTGGATCCATCCGATCACCGTGGTGACCATGTAATGCGTGTTTTTTGCGCAATGCTTTAACACCCAGCCCAGCCACTTTCTGTACCTGTATAAACACCGTCGGGAATGCGGAGAAGCGGAATGGCACATAGTCGATCGAATGAAACGGAAGCACGGACTCTCCACCCTCAAAGCCGATTGTTACATTTCCCTTGCCATCTTTCAGACGTGTTTTCTGCCACACGATCAGCGCTAAGTTGCTGCACTCATTCTTGATCTTAAACGGCACGAATGCTTCATCTTCTTTCTTCTGCTTTTTGATCGGCGCATGCTTTCGATAGTTCACTTCGCATTCAGACAATGGTGGTGGCGAGACGTGAACCGACGGGCTGCTCTCCTCCAAATACACCAAAAAGGAAGGATCATGAAGCTCAACTGCCACGTTCAACTGAATTCCATCGGTGAGCATCCGCTTAGCATCATTGCGCTCATCATCTTCATCGAAGAGCACGTCCATGTCTTCAACTTCTTCAACCTGCTTCTGATTTGTAGCTCCTCCTTCGAAACAGCCAGGAAGACACGGTGGTGCTGGTCTGACTTTCGATTTTACGCGTAGCACAAAATTACCCACTGCCGAAAGCTCGAATGGCGCGGTCCATTGTGACGAGTTCACAAACGAGGCTATGTTACAAGCGTCGTGGCGCTTATCAGGTAGCACAAAACAAACCTGAACGCGGAATGGCAATCGTGAATCGCTCCAATGGAAGATCTTGCTTTCATTTGGACGAAGCACGACCACTGAATTAGGGTCTGTTGAGCGCTCCTGACGAATGTGAATTTCAAGCCTGTTTGACGTATTAATGAAATAGTATCGTGGAACCAATGTCACAACACGCGACCGCAAAAACTTCTCTGGGCCTTGCTCGATCATCACACCAAATTCATACTGGGTAAAAGTTGATTTCAAGTTACCTGGTGGTGCTCCAAACTCGGTGATGGTAGACAGCAAAAACCGAGCATCGCGAGACCGATTGGTGGGTACAAGGATTTGTCCACGCACTCCCACAGCGCTGATGTCAAATGATTCAGATTGCACTTCACGCTCACCTGCGTTCCCCTTAATACCAATCTTCATCTTTGATACACTTTGCTTGCTCTCACACGAGAACACCGACAGTGACACGGGGGAAGAGTTATCATCATCGATCCCGTTGCCCTCATACAGCCGGCCCGGATGATTGGATGGAATGAGGTAATCATCTGCAGTGTAAAATGCAAGCGACAGTGACGTCCGATCGATCAGCCAGTACTCCGTGAACACTCGGCATACGACTGGGCAGAGCGTATTTAGAGATCGCGACCGCAGTTTTTCCAGCTGTGTAATCTCAACGCAGATTGTGAGTTTGTTTGCAATCGTGGTAGCTTCTGCTTCGCTGTCATCGCGCATATTCAACTCGATCCGCTCACAAAATGATCGACAACCATAAATGAACGCATCGCTGGACCACCTTGAGAATCTCCGCAGCTCGATTTGTGGAAGTGCAAGGCTCAATCCGACCACTGTCGGTGTTTGCACGATCTCTCCGTTCTCCAGATCTCGCTCCAATATATCCAATTCCGCAAGACAAGCATTGCTTCCAGACGGCACCTTTCCGTTTGCACCCGAAAAAGAGGCCGCATTTTTTGCCACCCACACGACTTCAGCTTCCGATTTCATGCACACAGTGCGATAGGAGAGTTCATAAGGCACAAGATTCTCCAAAACAATTGGTGGTCGTAGCGTTATTGTTGTCTCGTGACGTTCCGACTTTCGCAGTGCAGTAAGAATCACTTGGAACGGTGGCAACGACACACCAAATGTAGCGTCTGCACCATCCTCGACTCCAACGCTAGGATGAACATCCCAGTAAAACGTCAACGCCTTGCGTAGCTCGAGAGACCCAACATTCTGGCGGCGGTTTGAGCGACCACAATATTTGAAGTCATTTGAACGCAATAGCGATGCGATTGAAAGGGCATCTGAACGTTGAACCTCTCCATTAGACAGCAGTGGACGGAATGCAATGCTCCCCGAATCAAGATACTGAATGGGAATGTAGTGAGCTGTCATGCCACCAGGCTCAATTGTCTCCTCCCGTTGATCGTTGTAGATGATTTGAATTGGTACATCGTAGAAATTCATCAGCTGCACCTTCCCTCGAAGCCGCAGTACGAGTGTGCCCTGTTCCGCGACTGTCTCGCAAATTATGCTCTCTCCATGCCATGAATCGTGTTGCTTGCCGCTGCTCTCCAGATGAAGATAGCTTCGATTTGAATACCCAATGGGCACAGGGATTGCTTTCGAAGAAGTTATTCCTTGTGAGTGAGATTGCGGCTTTAGCCACAACAAGCGACGTAGCGGTGACGTTACACACCCTGCTGGTGCTTCATGTGCTACAATTTCAGTAGCGATTCGTTCCCCGCTTTCGACTCGGATCCACCTTGTATCTGCAGAAGAAATGTCGCTTAGCATAGTCGATAGTCGACGACGACTCCAAGCGAGGCTGTTGAACATTGCTGTCCCTGCCTTTATGATTTCATCGTTGGTGTCAGCACCTGGAACATCAGTAGGCATTTCAATTGATCCTGTCGGCCTTCGGGACGAAGATGGCGTCCCCCCGGCTGTGCTTGCTGCACCAACAGATGACGAAGGATGCGTTGCCACAACAAACGGAATCCCTGACTGATTATCGACATATATGAACGGACCAAGCCGAGATGATAAGGCCTCGTCGGCTGCGGTTACTTCAGTCACCAATGCAAAGAAGTGCACTAGTACGTTAATCACGTTTCGCGAAACATTAATATTGAAGTCGTCTTTCGCCACGATCATGAAGGTATTTGCCAACTTGGCACCATCTTGAACGTCAGGCTGTTCCAGTAGCTCGCGATAAATGTAGTTCTTCGATTCCCATGAATGCGCGGCCGCATCAGTGAACACTTCGGTTCGGGAAGATCGGAAAAGGCATAGTGGCATGCCATCGCAGCGCAGAGCAGCACCTGTGGGAGACACTGATTGCCGCTCGGACATGCAATAGTCGCACAATAAACCGCCCATTCCATGATATGCCATATTCATCTCGAAATCTTCGAGTGCAGGCTCCCAAACAGCCAGTTGAGAGTTGTATGCTTGAATCCCAAAACGCAGGCTTGTCAATGCTGTAAATTTATATTCTAACCTTCCCCTGATGTCTGCATTTAGCGCTGCCACACGGAAATGAAGCAGCGGCAGAAGCATGTTGTGAAAGTCATTTACAATTGTCGCGTTCACACCTGGAAGCGTAAACTCCAAAATCTTCAAATTGTCGAGGAATGAGGCGTACGCGAAAAGCGATTTGCACTTTTTATTCCTAGACCTTGCTGGGGCCAAAGGGGTCTCCTCCGGAGGATGCGTAGTGACTGAAGCGTCAGCCGACGAATGAAGGGCGTCACCGACTGTATCAACATTATCTGCACCAGCCGGACTCTGCTCCTCGCGCTGTGGGAATCCAGCTCTAGATGTGCCTGATACAATCGATAATGCAAACGGAATCGGTGCATCGCCGACACCATTAAACATTAAGTAACCACCGCCCCGCGCGCTTGTTGCGTCTACCGTGTGCGCACCCTCAGCTCGGTGTCCTGACCGAGATAAGTTGAAGTCCATTTGCTGACCAGCATCGTTTGCTGCGCCAAACGTTTTGCCTTTGCTGAACGAGCGATATATCGTGACCTCTTCAAACACGATGAGTTCTCGATCATAAATTACGCTCTTGTCTGAGTTAAACATAGTGCTTCCATGCTTCCATATCGTGGTCTCGAACACTCCAGCTGACCCTTCTGGGCCGAGGTAACCATTGGCACCAAGTTGATCGTACTTCTGAATCAATGTGGAATGCGGTAGCTTCGCTGTCTCCTTGCCGGCGGTGGGTGATGTATCAGATGCTTCCTCTTTCGAAAGCAAAGTGACTTTTGAAGACTTCTCCTCGGTCTTTTCCTGGTCTGTGGTCACCACAGCTTCCAATATTATTCTGTCGCCGTAGTATACCTCGTCGCCAATTTGCCGGCGACTTTCAGATGCTGGCAATATACGGAACGCCACACTTTGAACCAGTTGACGCTGCTGTGCTGTGTACGGCAAGACAAGATACCGTTTGCGCCATGTCGAGTTATAGAATCCAACAACTGGTCGCGTCTCCAGACGTCCGCGGAAACTTGCCGATACCAAATAGATTAAAGAAGTTCCGTAGAGAGCAGCGGTGCACTGCCGTTCACATCGCTTTGACATAAAGAGCGCGAGGCTTGAACGCGGGGACGACGGGCAGTGTCGACGTCCACCGCAAGAAGCAGATTCGCTATCCGCACCCCCACCTGAAAGAGAGGAAATCGATGAGCCGGACATCGACCGCCGGTTCTGGCCCCGAGGAGCACTTGACTGACTGGTCGTTAATGGCCTGCGTAAAACATGTTCGAAAGCTGCAAGCATCGTGCAAAAATCCAAATAGCCAAAGCGGAGTTCCATCACGCGGTCGAATGTGGTTTGGAAGCGGATAAAGTGAGAGCGAAGATCGACTTGGAATACACTCTCCATGCCAATAGGCTTCAAGCAATCAGCGGACGTTGCCGTTGCAGCTTGCTCAGCTGCCCATATGCTTTCCTCGGACAATCGCGAAGTTGCGTATATGTTTTCCAGATCAACACAAAACTGCAACTGGTTTCGACTGTGCGCAGGATACTCTTCGCTGATGCCTTCGACGTCCGGGCATTCGTCTTCATTTGTTTGTCGAAGATAGTTTAGAATCAATGACGACTCCCATGACAGCACCATTGCTCGAGATTTGAGTTTGTAAGGATCTTCAACGAACAGAAATGCGGACGGGCCCAAGTTCAGCTCCAAGCCAATCCGCCGATATGATGGCGGCACCACCATTGATTCTTCTGAGTCAGCGTTCCCCGGTTCCTCATTACCTCGACTACTCACAGAGTCAACGTCTTCTGTACTCCAACTCGGGGGCCTTGTCAAAAAATCGATCAATTCGTAGTGAACGTTGGATGGTATGACCTTGAACCCAGCCACATCAATCACCAGTTCCATTCTTTCCTCCACTCCTACCAGTGAAGAAGAAGGCTTCTTCTCTCTAGGTTTGTCACAATGCGTGCCACGGTTTGCCACTGTCGGCGACTTCAGCGAGTAGACAGAAATTTCAGACTCGGTTCGTCTTAGGGAGAGCTCCGACCCGAACAATCCTACGGAAGCTCTAGACGAGGTGCGCCGAAACCTCGTTCCGGAAGCTTGCAGTTTGTGTCTATGCGGATCGAAACGTATTGTCGATACATCCACGTCAAAATTTTCGTGCACCAGCTGGAGCTTGATTGCTTTCGGCAGTCCATCTCTGCACCGCTCGAACACAATAACATCACGGTACGAGGCTGACATTTTCGAATGTACTCGTGAGTCTCGAATGTGAACACCCTCCAAATCAACATCTGCCGTCAGCCTTTGATTGACTAAATCGTAATCGGCGCGTGCTGATAACACAGATAGAGCTAACAGGCAGATTGAGGCGTCATTCGCTTTGCTCTTCTTGGCCATGTCAAGATCACCACTGCTCGAGGGGTGATACCCGTGTTGCCCTTGCAAGATTTCCATCGTAATTTCTGGAACATGGAGATCAAAGACGATGTGATGTTCTTCTGTAACTTCTGTAACTTCGGACGCACTCGTCCCGTCACTAGCTTCGTCGCCGTCCTCTATAAACCTCCCGGAAGACGAAAACCCGTCGACACTATGGCGTAAGAAGAGTCGGCGAGAAGAAGCGCGCGCTGCAACTTTCGCTGGTACTTCAGCCCCTGGACGAAAGTTATACCGGGTGCGTTCACGATAGTTCTGGAATGGTACTCTCAATACGAAGGCGTACTGGTCTTGATTGCAAACCAAGCGAACAGGGCTACAAACTATGCTCACCTTCATATCAACATGTGAGCGGAAATCTACGGACAGTG
The DNA here is from genome assembly GCA_000173235.2 of Hyaloperonospora arabidopsidis Emoy2. NCBI lineage: Eukaryota > Oomycota > Peronosporomycetes > Peronosporales > Peronosporaceae > Hyaloperonospora > Hyaloperonospora arabidopsidis. The sequence continues at coordinate 95,253 of JH598037.1, forward strand.
AATAATTCGTAAGTCCTAACAAACTTTGCGTAATAAGCCCGCCACTTCCTAGACGCTTATCCGTATCATTGTGGTCCATAAGAATGACCGAAACAATCCGAAGAGCTTTCATGTCAAGTTGCAGCTGCTTTAATGACGAGTTCAAAAGTACTTTTGCCACGACACGATTTTCCATGCCAAGGAAACTATCAACGATGCTTTTGTTAGATGCACGGAAAGTGTCAAAGCGTAGTAACAGCGATTCCGATGACATACGATGAGGGGGCATTTCCAACACAGCATCTTCCAGGTAAATATCGATGAGCGGGAACATCGACACAACATCAGGGCTCGAGATCGTACTCGACGATGCTTCAACATTAGCGTCTTCCTCCTCTTCATTGCCCTTCTGGGAGGTAGGGCTTCCTTGCATACCGGCAAGCTGAAAATCGCCCTCCCAAAGCGTATCAGTCTGCTCGCGTGACAAGATAGAAAAAACTGTCGCCAACAAAACGCCCTTCATCCAGTAATTGCACATATCGTCAACAAAACTGTATAGAAAGCGGATCCGTGGTGACTTGAGACGCACAGTATACCGGCTACTGTAGCCTGGATGCCACACTTCTTGAATAGTGTCCACGCCGTAAAACTGCACCGCGCACGAAAACACTGCAGGGACGCGATCAAGCAAGTTCAGAATCTCGCATTGTGTTGGAATATGACCCAATGCGATGTCATCATCGTATTCACACGCAGCATCGCGATCATTCCACAGTTTATCTTCGTCCGGTTTAGTGGATGTGTCTCCGTGAGATACGATCTCACTGAGATGCTGATCCAATAGCGATACATCATGGATTTTCAATGAGGTCAAGTAGGCAAACACGCTCAAGTGAAGTGGAAACCGCTGTACACAGCAGCAGAATTGCTGTGCGGTCAAACTAGCAAACGCTGACGACATCCCTTCCGGTCTTTGCTTGTCGTCTAAATGGAGAAACAACGACAAACCTTCCACATTAAGGCGAGACTGCATCGCGGCTGGCTGGTTTTCCTCTACGATACCACATTGCTTGTTTGCCGCTGTTTGTTGCTCGTCTTCCCTCTTAGGGCTGGCACCAAGGTGGTTGTCCAAGAATGAAGATGTCACCCACACGCCTAACTTCCTTGAAAATGTATTTTCATTTGCCTCCGCATCCACCGGCGACATGGCAGATTGGTCATCTATGTTGGTAGCCAAATTGTTTCTGCCGGTTGTGCTTCCCTCACCGATGCTTCGCAATGATAGAAGAGGTGGTCGTAGAGCCTGCTTTTTTACATCTGCATCTTCCTTACTTTGTCGAAAAAAGAATACGAAGACATCCGCGAGAGTATCTTGGTAGACATCAATCGTTAATACTCGCAAGCTAGCATCAACCGATAGGGCGGTAATAAGCGGATCCTGCCAAACGGAATTTTTGCCAAAAGACGACGAAAGAGGCGCATGCCGGACACTCTTCCACAGCTGTTTGTCCTTCAACATCACAGCGTCAGACGCAATACCCGTAATCGTCACATGAATCAGTTGTTCCGACGAAGTTGGAGGTTTAATAGGTTTCTCTTTTGACTTCTGTTCCGCATCAATCACCACTTCGTGATTTCCCGATTTCATGAGAAACCGCTTTTTTTCCACCACTTTTAATGACGGCGACGACCTTAAGAGAAGAATGTCCTCCACCAAAAGTGTACCAAGCGCAAAGTCTAACCTTCTATCGTAGGATCGTACTTGCAATCGCGTGCTAATATCAACTGCACGCACACATACAGTTTTTCCTGAGCCGTTGCCTGGATCTCGAACTTGCAGCGTGAGAATTATCTCTCCGATTCCAAATTGAAGCTGACAAATTACGCGTTCCCACAGCTTGAGTAAGTCGTTGTCGTCGATTTCTTTTTCTCGAAATGTTTTCTGGCGCTCGAGTTGAATCTTTTTTGATAAATGTGTGTATGGACTATTGCCAGACGCTGTAGTATGTCTTCCACCTGGATCGCTACTGGATAAAGCGATATCCCCGGGATTCATATACGAGGAAGCTTTTCGTACGATTTTCTGCTTGCTGCATCGTGAAGCAGCAGTCGCTAGATACCGCGCGGGGTGGTCGGTTGTATGGGCGGCTGCGGCCGTATCTTTGCCCATGCGGCGTTTAGCATGAAGTGACAAGTTTTCGCCAAATGAATGCATCAGCTGTACCAATGAGCGGAAACTTGTCGCGGACAAATTCAAGTTGACGTGGTCAACTCCGCCAGATAGCTTTACAAGAGGAATGCTCGGGTCGTCTGGTGTGACGCTCATGTAAAAGTTAAATGTTAGAGATGTCTTTTCCAGCAAGTAATGCCATGAAGACTTCTTGCAAGAGTGGATTCGCGATAGAAAACCCCTATTACCATCACTGATGTTTTCACCATCGATGATCTGTACTTCAATACCAGAAATATTGATATCGAGAACGTCATACAGACATTCCTCCGACGGGGCCAGAACAACCATCTGGCTCGCGGTTGTTTCTTCTATCTTGCAGTCACCCAACTCTTTCGTCATTTTGCTTTCGTCCATAACGTCGCTCGGGTGTTTCGTTTGTGCCTTTAGATGACCAAGAAATACCAACAGACTCACCTCGTCACCTTTGAAGACTCCAGTCTCCGGTATTGTTGCCTGAATAAAGTTAATTAGAGGAGATATCACGTCTAAGCGCACTTCAACCATTGTTCTTCGGGCCAGCGCATCCCGCAGCTGAGCAGCACTGGAACGTTGCAAACTTTGCGCTTTTTTCCACGCACTGTGCTCGAGTCCGGATAAATCCACGTTCACTGGGCGAGAAAAAACAGCCACCACATCCAGGAGAAACATCA
>JH598037.1:102715-145512 GCA_000173235.2 Hyaloperonospora arabidopsidis Emoy2
TTCCGTTATAGCGCACCATTTGACATGGTACCGTCTCGCTGGAACTAAAAGTAGCGGTACGGTAGCATATTCACCTTAATATCGTACCTGGCGCGATGTCCACCCGAATGCTCATCTCCTTAAGATTGTACCTGGCGCGATGTCCGCCCAATACTCATCTCCCTCTCTTCGTCTAGAGTAATGTATGCAGCCAATACAATGTATTATAATATAACCGTAGTCTATCGTGAAACATGTCAAGCCACGTCGAGAAATGGCGCAGCTAAAACTCGTTATGAGTGGGAACCGCCACGACGCTGTCTATTTCTGTGTATAAACAACTCGAGTACAATGACTGAAAGATTATTACGATGTATTTGCGCGCGATAGTCGTTTGGACGTAAACGAGATTTTTAACGGGTTCTTCGACCACCTCGTTCGAAATGCTGACAAGCAGATAAATCGGCAAGTTTAGTTTCGCGCGATGTTCATCAAAATCCACTTCCTCTCCTCTGCGTTTTATAAATTCTATTTTGACGCTGATAAATAGATAGAATCGGATGTAACATGGTTTTGTCGTATTCATGGCCATCATTAATGTCCTTGTCTCCTTCTTCATTTACTTATCCTTTTTTTTTTTCGTTACTGTTTTTGTTTCTATTGGTACTTAATTGCTTGTGACCTTGTTGAACTTTAAGTACCTGCTGGTGTAGTTGGACGAAAAAATTATGCAAATTGTGGCCCAAAGTCTGGTCTGCGGAGAAAGTGAAGAACCAAGATATGATCACGTGACATTCGGCGTTTTTGTAATACATACTCGTAAAGATAGTCTAATAATTTACTCTAGTGACTCCAGCGGTTTCCCCGCCATCTAACCTAATAAGCACGCCGTGAACCGAGCCCTTAGCCACCGGGAGCTGCCATATAGTCGTGGAACGGGTAGCGCTTGCGGGGTAAAAATAGGTAGTAAGTAGTCATACTTAATATTGACCAATCAAAAAGATGATACAAATATCAGAAGGAAGTGAATCGAACCAGAAAGGGATTGATTCCAACTATTCCATATAATTATTGTACCATTAGTATAGAAATAGATGGTATTAGGGAAAATAAAAATGCCCCAGATAATTAGAGAATAAAATGCCCCAGGTAATTCTAAAATCAAAAGCGCCCCACGTCCTCGTATACCCAAATAAACGTGGTACAAATAACCTTCATATCTTTAGTCAATTCTCAATTCTCATTGTACGGCTGTGCTGCGCTCGCAGACACCATTTGCGGGCTCAGAAAGCACAGAGAAGACGTGAACACGTCTTTATGTAGTTGGCCGATGCCGTAAATGTTGACAATCTGAGCTGATGTTGTTGTAATTAATGACATTGTTCTGTTATCATTTGTTGTTGTTGTTATTATTATTGTTGCTATTGTTTTCGAATGTGATACTTGTTATAATTGTTATTTTTGTTTCAGTTGCTGTTGGTTTGTTGCAAGTGTCATTGTTTCTGGTGTCGTTGATGTTGCTACAGATGTTGCTGTAGCCTTTTTTGTTGTTGTAAGTTATTTATGTTGTTCCTGTTGTTTTTGTTTTATGATATTGCTGGTGTTGGTGTTACTGCTGGTGTTGTTATTACTGTTGTTTTTGTTACATATACTACTTGTTAAAAATGCTATTTTTGTTGTTGTCCGCAGCTGCTGCTGTTCTTAAACTGGTATAGCTGTTTTTTGCTGCTGTTGCTACTGCTGTTACTGTTCTTGGTGCTACTACTGTTTTGTGGTGTTGTTGGTACTACAGTGCTGCTGTTGTAGTTGTTTCAGTTGTGATATAGGAATTCGCTTCCTGCTAATCAGCTCTAGTTTCTTTAGCAAATTAAAGCATTTCAATATATCATAATGAATCCATTCTATCTGTTTGACTCTTATTTTATCAATTTGAGGGCTTTACCAGTGCTGTCGGGGACATTTTAGTGCTGTTACAAGAAATAATTGGCACTGTATATGATTTTCCAATCCCAAGGACAGCAAACTGAACTTGGAGAGTACAAGAGGTGATGACATAACACACAATAAATTTGATTTGATCAAAGTGTTAGCTCACTACAGCATATGTATCATAGTTTAAGCAAACAAATACACTTTTAATTGAAACCTACGATACGGACTTCACTAAGATTTTTATCAGTTTGTCGTACTGTATCCATCGGAACATGGCATGTGGCCCTTTAACGGTCATATCTGGTGCCATACCACGTGTTACGCTGCTACGATGTGCTACAGAACTCCTAGCCGTATTCTTATAAAGTAAATTGGTAGTAATTAATGGCACTTTTGAAAGTTCAAGGGCCTATACAACTGCTAGATTTTATCTGAGTTTTCTCTACGACACCTAGCTAGCAGCCCTTTTCAAATATGTATCAACGTAATGGTATTGATACGCGAGCATATCATAAGTCCACTCTGTCGCGGTGAATTTCCGAGTGACCGTAATCACACTATCCTATTTTTGTAAGTCCAACGTATCAGCATACTGCGTGTGAATGGTGATTATAATAGGTGAAGTCCTTCATCAGAGTACAATATCAGTATATTTGTACCACATTAACTTGAGTATACTAGTAAGTGGGGCATTTTTTATTTTCCCATAATTCTTACATCATTATTATTAACATTATTAAACATCTATGATCGGCAAAATAAATAAAATATATCAGATAATTAGAAATTAAACAAAACGCTCCAGACACTTGGAAAATAAAAATCCCCAGATAATGAGAAAATAAAAATGATCCACGTACTGGTATAATACATTTAACGTGTCACACATATACCGACATTGTGCTTCGATGAAGGGCTTAACCTAAGATAGGGGGGCAAGCTCTGAAGATCGCTATTTTATATAAGTAATTTACTTCATTACACTAAATCAAGTTTTGTATATTCAAGTACCTTGCGCTCAGTCAGTAATATCTTCACCCTTCGGGCTTGAAATAATTACCATTCACACGCGATATGCTGATACGTCGGACTTACTAAAACAGATGAGCCCTATATTACGGTCACGTGGATATTTAACGTGATAGGGTGGATCTATGCTATCCTCGCGTATCAACGCTACATTCCGTCAATACATACCTGCAAATGGGAAAAGGCTGACATATAATCTGTAGTGAGATGAAACTTCGACCAAATCAAACGTCTTGTGTGTAATGTCATTACCTATTGAACTCTTCACGTCCATCGTGCTGCTCTTGGAGTTCATAGTCATAAACAGCACCGGTGAATTCCTGCAATAGCACTTATATATCTCCAACAGCATTGATACCGGATTCATATTGCTTTGTATCGTACTCTCATATTGGACACAGCTTTTTTCACACGGCAATTTAAGACGGCACTATCGTATCTAATACAGATTAAATGACATGTTTAATTCACATATTTACGATCTCAATTCAAAATATCCGGACGAAACCAATAAAGCAACGTTCTCTGCAGTAAAATGACAAACAACATCGATAGACTATGGTTAAGGATCATTGCACTACCCCTGCTTGAAATAAACCTGCAGTCGAAGAAGTACGAAAGCATTCCAATTAATAGAATTAGAGATAAACAGATAGAATGATTTCGTGATAGTCTATCTTCTTGGTTATATATGCTTAAGTACCTATACTAAACGAGCCGGAGCAAATTCTGATGCTACAACCAATGCAACTAAAACAGCAGCACTGCTGCACCAACATCAATAGTAAAAGTAGCAACACCAAGAAAACTAACAGCAGTAGCTCAGATGAGAGAAGCAGCAGCAGCAGCAGCAAAAACAAAAGCTACACCAGTACCAACGACAACAACAGCTGCAGAGATAACAACAGCAGTAGCAGTAAGAAAGCAGCAAAGACACCAGCAACAAAAACAGCAGAAACTGATATGACAGAAATTAATAATGTTAATATTGATAGCAATATAACAGCACCGGCTATCCATGTGTTATATTTTCGGCCGACGAAATGAGGACGTCTCTACGTCTTCCCTTTACCTTCTGCGCCCGCAACTGGTCGATACGGGGGCAGCGCGCCCGAGACAGAACCCTGTTCGCGAATTCCCTTCACAGCGGGGGTTGAGCACAGCCGTAAAATAATTTTTGAGAAATGATTGATGGTGTGGGCTTTGTGTGTCACACTAACTGGAGTATACCAGGATGTGGGGCATTTTTATTTTCGCTTATATTAAATATTTATAAATTCATGAACAACCCTTTTAATTAGTAGAATTAGTATTTTTACCTTTCCGGTTTCATTATATCAGCCCCAAGATACTAATAGGGAAGTTTTGATGAAAATAAATAGGCCCAAAAATGCAAAAAAATGTTGCAGAATTGTCCAAAAATTGTATTAAACAATCATAAAATAAAATGATACTACAACATAACGAAAGAAAAAAATGTATACCACGACATGACAACAATAAAAATATACGAAGGCGTATACAGTACGTAAGGCAAGACATAATTTAGTATTAACTATAAATCTAAGCCGAATATGATCATTTGTGTATTGTAGAATGATCAATAACCACACAAAAGTACAAACGTCGATACTGCATGCGAAAAGGCGCCTCTTAGCAGCAACCGCCTAAAGGTCAACTTCCGCGGTGCTAGATTAAAAGGTAAACATTGACATGAACATCGTGCATACTAGCACCATATCGAGCGCTATCATGTTAAGCAGGCACTTATACGATGTCTTTTATCTCTCTTATCTACACTGGTACGTTTACACATCATGTGGATATCATCGTAATTTTTAGGTCGGTACACCACCCTAGCCATCACTAATAAAGTCGAATCCAGAGCCGAGACAGTGCTAAGATTCTCGAATGAAAGCTTTCTTATTCGCGACCAAAATTACGTTCTCGTATTGTTGGTATCAGATGCAGCTGAGTGATGATGGACGATAAAAAATTAAATCGACGACATTCTGTGTATACTAAGTAGCCTGTTTTCACACTTAAAATGGGGCTTTAAATGAGTTTCACGCGCCATTATTAAGCCGGAATTGCGCGGCTAGTGCGTTTAATTTTGAAAGTTTTCTAGAAGCGATCCGTTCTTCGTAAATCAAGGTGTATTTGTATCGTGATATACTGCACGTCGATAAGCCAAATTGACGCAACATTACAATACAAGAATATGTCAGAATGAGGGGTCTCCAAGACAAGACCACCTTTTCTTCTAGCAAATAGATCTATAACTATCCTTCACCCTATAAGCGTGAAATACGGTTGTTCTATTCAAGAAACATGATTTATCACGAGCAAAATAATAACTCTGTTCGACTTGTACTCCTGTATGATACAGGTAAGATGACCTCAAGAGAAAGCTACTAAGAGGCTCCTCTTCATGATCAAAATTGATCTTGTATTTTCGTGCGCTTGTTTACCTTCTAACAATACACAAATGATAAAATTTTGGCTTAAAATCATATTAATACTTAAATATGTCTTGTTATGTGTATCGTGTACGCCTTGGTTTTTATTTTTGTCATCTTGTATTACTCCATTCGTTTGATTTTTGTCCTTTTTTCAACAAAAACATAAAAACGTCATTTTTTAGCCTGATTGGCTAATGCAACTCAAGATTAAGCTTGTTTTAGGCTTTTTCGGGCAGCGTTGTCCGTGTATTCATCCAGTAACTGGAAGCCGAGAAATCAGCACCTCGGAACCCATCATTATTGGAGGGTTTTATACCGACGCTGATTGCGAAGCCTGCAGACCATCAATTTGTCACGCTCTACAGATCGAATAAAATCTTAGAAAAGCTAAATAGTCTTTGATAAATAGCAATTGATGCCTAAACGAGACGCTTCATTAGGCCATTTTCACACATATTTGCCTCTGTAATTTTGGCTCCCTATTTAATTGGTTTTAATTGCATGTATCATTTTGAACAGTAAACCCATTACTTTCTTGGTAGTAGTGCTTTCATTGTCGAAAATGTGCACCAACCCAAGCGCCGTTCGAAAACCTTACGGACCTCGAACGTACTGATATAATGTGTACACTCTTTCAGTGTGCTGGTGCTAACATGAAGGTAAGTCGTAATGATAATGAGTCAGTGGCGCTAACATATGCATGTTCTGTGAAGTCGATAACGAGGGTATGGAAGCGTGGTCGCGACACCATGGCCCGCTCACCTGACCTTCTAGATGTTCAATCCAAAATTAAGGGTAAGAAAGGCAAGAAAAGGATTGATTCATAGACAGTTCACAAGAAAATGGAGGCTGAGCCGTATCTTAAGCGGTACACACTGCGCTCTTTGGTACCTGTGACAACGGTATCGGCCTCTACACTCTGTAGGATGCGCCAGCACAATGACATCCTGGGGACGACCAACGCTATCAAACCCCTGCTGACGAAGGAGAACAAGCGCGCGCGAATAGCTTTCATCATTCGATTTTTCGACGAGTCGACACTACTCTACTTCCCATGTACGACGTAATTCATCTCGATAGGAAACGGCTTTTCATGACACGAGCGTCTTAGTGTATTTACCCGCCTCCGAACGAGCCGGCGCCAATCCGGTATGTAAGTTTCCCATTTAATATTTCTAACGGGTACGCAGTGCTAATACGAGTGACCTTTTATGTAATGTAAGACGATGCAAAAGCAAGCGTATTATTGGGAATGTAATGATTTTAACAGCAGTCGCCAGGTCGAGAAATGGCGCTACCTATGGCACTTGGTTTGATGGAAAGTTGGGCATCTGGCCTTTTGTGGAACGGACGGTCGCGCAGCAGACCATCAAGAATCGCCTAGTTGGAAATCTTGAATTCAAGCCTGTGACTGCCGTGAGAATCGCGGATAACGTCTACACGTTGTTGGACAACATCATCCTTGCGATCGCTGCCAATTTCCGTATCGCAGCCAACGCGGCGCTATATACTTTCAAGAGGACAATGCGCGACCACACTTCAAGGAAGATGAACCGCTCGTGAGTGAGGCTGGCCGTCATTTGCGCCTTGACATTTGCGTATTGTGCCAGCTTCCTAATAGCCCGCACTGTAACGTGCTGTACTTAGGCTTTTTCGATCTATTCAGATACTGCCGCACAAAGTGACTCCTCGAAGCTACGACGAGTTGGTAGATGCAGTCGAAAAGTCGTTCATGGGTCTTAAGATAGAAAACTAGAAGACGTATTTTTTTCGCTGCAGTCGTGTATGACTGAAGCACTGAAAGAAGATGGTGGAAATGCTATGAGCTACCACATTCGATGAAGACCACTCTTCATCAACATATGAATTTTCCCTGGTCGCTTAGTTTTCCCCGAGCTTGTATGACATGGCGCGCTCTCTCTTTGCCAAATCAAAGTAATACGCATCATTTTTCTTTTCCCTTTATAAATTAATCTTGGTGAAACGGACTAACATTGTGAAACAAAAAAATCGCTCGATTTGGGACAAAGACATTGAAACGGAGGGAGTATATATATTATTTCCAATCTTGTGACACATTTTTATCTTCCGCATTATTATACTTTGGTATTTTCTAAAGTTGTCGACCTTGATCTAACACAGTGCGTTTCTCTAGATGATCCCCTACAGAGAGGAAGATCATAACTCCCCAAAATCATCCGTTGTGGCGCTGGAGATGTTTTCTCGACTTAAGTTAAGTTTTGGTTTAGTGACGCTGCGCATCGCAAGCTAGAACGATTTGCCATGTAGCCTCATCAAGATGGACCACCCGAATCGAGGAAATACAGGGAGACGCATTGGCCCAAGATTCACGTGTGCGCCACATCGCAGCGTAGCTTCATGTTATTTACATATTTGTTGTGTCTTCTCAAATGTATCAATAGTTTACCCTACAGTGGCATTAAAGCCAGCTGCTAAGCGAGAAAATCAGACAAAACCAAAAGTAAGGATTTTAAATTTATGTACGCAAAAAAAAACCATAGATTCTTAATAGAAGTGTATTTAATCGATGATACAAATCCTGTAGGCGCACTCAGAGTGCACCGCTTCGAACCTCACAACACTAAAAAAAAATATTACGCCTGACACCCGTACTCAATACATATTAGTGAGTAATAAGCGATTCTGCATGATTATTTAAGGGTGTTAGGCTATAGAAGTCTATAAGATGCGTGCCAGTAGTAAGTATGGTTTTGGTGGCAAAGTGGATTGCGCACGTTCTACAGAGATTTTTGGAGCGTCTCCAGATTTGGCCTTGTGGGCCGAAAATACGGATGCTATATAAATATTGACACTTTCAAAATGGTGGGGCGGGGATGCGAATATTTCAGTTACACCATAAAATAGAGATATAGAAGGGGACGATGAGCCGTTGTAAATTCTGCTATTTGATCTCTCCATTGTTCGTCTACGGTCAAATGCTTGATATACCATAATGTAGTACGTTCATAATTCCATGAAACATTGTTGATATCGTTTTCAAGAGAAATGAGCGCGTCCGAATTGTATCAGTCAAAGATCCGCTAATGTCAATTGTTATTCTCCTGCCCGTATAAAACAGTCTCTCGCTAGGTACACTAATTGCCAAAACATACAATTATGCGTGTGCCATCTTCTTCATGATTGGAATGTCGAAGCTATTGGTATCTACCCAAACAATAGATCCATGTTGGATCGTCAACTTCGTCGCTTAATTAACGTTCAATATCTTCATCGAAATCAATTTCTCGTGCTTTTGTAGAGTTGAATAGCGTTATTGTTTAATGTTGCCTCTCTCATAAGATGGATGTGGTAGTTTGACTATGCTCATATGCATTGTAAAGTTGATCTTTCGGCAAGAGCTGCTCTCTCTTATTACATATATCATCATTTGATTTTAAAAGAATTTTACTTTTTCGAGAATCGAAAACTATTGTAAGATTGCAGTTGTATTGCATTCAGCTCTCTCCACGCAAGCTGGTAAACTTCGTTATTAACGATTGGGTGAGCAGTGAAATATCTTCATCTTCATAAGAACGTAGAGCATCTTCAATGCTTTCTAACACAATATGTATGTATGTGTTTATATTTGTATATATATGTACATATACATGGGTAAAGATGTCATTAAAGGTAGATGATTTAACGATGATAAAAGCATTGTAGCCTTCCAAAGAAACCATAGATCAGTATGATATTGTTACTATTAAAATTCTTGTAATACCTCTTTTAATGATCTTAGCATATAGCTTTTCTTCTTGCACTATTCATTTTATTAAAGTGCATTTTTGTGAAGTTCGGCTTCGCCGTTTATTTGAGCTGCGATGAGTTTGCGAAGTCCAATTGTACTCTTCAACATTGCCCAAGTACACTTAACCGTGTTACCACATTTTGCACCAACATTTTGGCCAATGCATACGCTGCAACAAAATTTCGAGCAATTGAGATTTTTTAAAGTCGCAAAGACGAGCCGACAATGTGTTTGTGAAGTCACGAACTCTACGAAATAGTTTACCCATAGTTTGAATCAGAGTAATTATTTAGTCATACTGTATAGTGTATGCGCAGATAAAATGGTATTTCTTGCCTTCTCAATTTCTACGCCTCGGTAAATTGGACATATTAAATAGGAAGCGGATCATGATCTTTCTGTTTTCGTTAATGAGCCTCCACCATATACGTAAATCAAGCAATTGGACTTAAAGGTCTCTTTTGGACAAGTTATATTGTTGTAAGGCTTAGGGATAATGCCCATCTAGTCCAACTCCAACATGAAGGGCTGAAACTGAGCCAGTCAGATATGATTCTGTCGATTACGATACTGTGTTGAGAGAATATCGCGAGAGGTATTATATTGCTGACAGACATCATCGAAGGATGCTATAAAGTCATGATATCGCTGCTTCAGATGCTGATATACAGGATTCTGTGGTAGTAAGGACGCGCAGGCATCCGATAGACTTTAGCTGTCGCAATTTGTCCCACTAGTATATAGAAAACGAATTGAATCCTACGCGATGTGAACGCTGTGGACAACAAGTGCATTATGCAAGGTCTTGTCGCCAAGTGAAACAAGTGCAAGCAACGCCTTCAGGACATCCAGCAGTGTGACAGGTCGACGATATCGTGCCGATCGATCATCAACTTGATGCTGTCAATGCTGCTATAAATGTCGAACTATTCCTGTAGATGTCGACAAGTGATGACAATATGCAGGTTACATATACTTAAATGCCATCAAAACATAATTTACCTCCATCAACCGCACAAAAATCTTGTTCGAATTACTATTCGAAAATCTTTCGAAGCCCTCCGCGACGGGCCGTTCAAATTATGGGTATGTTATAGCACTCAAGCGCAACTAGTGGGGTGAGCATAAATTATGGGACTTCCATCGACCATTTAATGGCCTACAAAACTATATACTTGTTTAGCGTATGAAGTGAAGGCTCATTAGAAAAACCTGAAGGCTCATTATCCTCTTTCTACTAAATAATACAGTATATGCGCGGAAACAATTATGAAAGTTTAGTATTATTCAGTTTCCTTACCTCGATGCAGCAGCACCAAATATTATAATACAGCAATAGTACTAGATTAATTAAACTCGCTATACAACGAATTAAGTTGCCCTTTCTATTTACTCCAAAACTGATACGCTGTTGCTCCGAAGATTTTCAAAGTGTGCCGTTTGTCGAGGCATTATCGCCTGGTAGGAAAAAAAAATTTCTCATAATATCACACTGCATTACAAAATCGAGCAGAATACTGTTTAATTTTCGCCCTATGTGGTCTCTACTGCAGCAATGACAAGTTTACAAAGTTTCCAGCTGTCATCAATTCTATGAGTAATCACCTCCATGTTCGAACGATGAAATAGAGAATTTAAGGAATTAAAAATGATATTCACATAGGTAGTTTTATTATTCAATGATATCTTCAACTAATTGCCGCTTGCAGATACGACTTAAAAAAATGTTTTTGGCCACAATATGTAAGTATATATATGACCTTTCTATAACAATTCCTAGAACACCATGTCTGATGGTATCTGCTGACATTAGCAACGCAATCGTCGCTCAATTGCAAAAATTGAGAATCTTGCGTTGTTGACTATATTCCGCAAGCCGATAAGACAAAGTATACCATATAATTAGTTAAATTAATGCCTTTTTATATCTGCTTGTTTAGTTGAGATTTATATAACATTGTGCCGTATTTATAAATAGATGCATCGAGTGTTTCGATATGACCCAATGTACACTTCTTAAGATTATCTCGATGTCAAAAAACGCACAAATTGCACCTTGTTTAAATTAATTTTGATGTATATGATGCTTGCTCATCAACTGTTTGGACAAATTTTTGGTTCCACTGATAGCTATCACGCATACGTAGCTTCTCAAATTGCGTATTCGCACGATTGTTTGGGACTTGACATACATATTTTCCTTCTTCCCTGGTTCTTCCAAACTACGTTCATATCCAGCTTGTCTTTTTATCGCCAAAGGTAGCGACAGCAGGCTTAGTTTTCTGACTGAACTATTGTAAAAATAATGTACGCTATAGTTTCTTATTATCGTGAAGCCAAGTATATGCATAAGAGCTTATAAAGAATTCGCTGGAAGGTAAAATTCCTATGTAGATACGTATTTGAACCAATTATTTAATAAGATTACTGTCATAACATTCAAACTGTAGGATATGGGCTGGAAGTAGGATACAGAGCCCAGTACAGCCAACCAAAACTCGACAAAATATATGCATTTTAGCTGGTTTACATGGCAACAATACATTAAAAATGTAAAGATGGTCTGATGGGTCATTGTTCGAATCAACCGTTCACCCGGAACAGCCTAATTAAAGACCGGTCAAACCAAAAGAAATTGAACCAATTGGAACTCTAGCCGCATATTGCTGCCGCTGACCGGTGCTGGGCATAAACGATGACAAAGATATCGAGGGATGACATCTGTGCCTTCTGCATGTCCTTGGAGCAAAGACAATGTCGTCTCCCAAATAAAATGATCCACAAGTAGGATGGGTGGAATCTTTAACACAGAAAACAAGCTTTTTAATCGCATGATACGAGCACACATACGCACGTGTGTAAATGATTAGCTTAACTATAATGATGCAGTACGAGGTGAGTTGAACCTTCCCTTAATAATGAATTGTCATAGCAAACACTTTGTTCCTGGCCAAAGCCCAAGGTACGATTTTATGGTGTTGGTTGTGTGGTGAATGTATGTTCAAACTAATTTCGATAAGGAGCATCGTTGAAGCTACATTGAAGCTACATTTAATGGAGTAGAACTCACTAGAAGTTTGATTGAACCACCGACGAGGCCCTCGGCAGGGGTCCAAAACGCGTCTCCTCATTTCAGTGCAGAATTAGCTGATCATGTCTCTTCATGCTTCTACACCCCTTTATATAGGATGACATGGTGTTCGAAAGAGAAAAGCGAAGCGCATACTCAAAATTTATAAACAGCTCCTTGATGAATACATGATTTCGAAGAAGGCATCAGACTCCACCGTTCTTTATGTTCATTTGGTGGTGATTGGCAAGATAACTGCGTGTATGGCGTTGCAGAGGATCAGCACAATATAGTTTCTGCTAGCAGTACCAATATAGTTTCTGCTAACAGTACCTACAGATATTTTCGTAGTTTGCAGTGTTAGATCCAGGTGGATGATAATGGCGAAAATAAGGGTGAAATAGCATCTCACTATTATTGTTAGATTAATTAAATAACGTGAAGTTATTAGTGGTTAGGCTTACGGTGGTAGACGATCTTCCCGGCAGCTACTTTCTGTTTGTGTCTGCGACTGACGTGAGGTTTGCTGTGCACGTCCTGCTAGGAGTGATCAAGCACCTTTTCCTTTTATAAGAAGATAATAAATATAGTTTTATCGCTCTGACTAGGGTACTGATTTGTGACAGCTCAGTGTCTGTAAAACACACACGCACAAATATACTTACATGATTTATTTGTTTAAAAGTGATCAATGGAGAGTGAAGTGAAAATATTAAAGCGCTCAACGCGTCGGACCCGCAAGCTATTGAACCCCTCCAAAATTGAAACTAAGTGACGTCGCCATCAGTAGCAGCATATAGCAAGCAGAAAACCAACCAGCACCATACGGAAAGATTTACTGTCTGTATCATAGTTAGCAAGGTGTAAACGCAGAAGTATGAACAGGCGTCAAGCACAGCATTCTTCACCTGACGTACATCGTTCGCAACCGTATAAGTGCTGGTCCGGAAGATACATTAAAAGGTAAGATAAATCCGTCTATTTGTACTTTCTTCACCTTTAATGCCCTCTTAATACCATAATTTACCCTACTTTCGTGTGGTACCTTGAAGATATAAGAGCTGGGTGCGCAGCGGGAGTAGATATTCTGAGTAAAAACATTTCTTAAACACAAGAGTATGTTTTGGTCAAAGTTATCACCCATAAAAGACCAAAAACACAGTAATTGTGCTGTTATTTTCATCAGTAGTAGTACTTAATAATAAGAAAAAGAATTGAATCGTCACCCCCTTCACTCGATGGCATAGGAAGCTCCTCATACTTCTTCTTTAATCGAAATTTTAAGTCGCAATTTTTGTTGTTGTTGATGTCACACAGGCAAGACCAGCTGGAACGGTTTCATACGACGGTCGAGCAATCATTTAAAAAGCATGGGATGCAAACGATATCCTTATGGAAGTAATAAGTGTAGACCATTGGATAGACTATCGGTAATTCCGCACCTTGTCGTTTATGGCACCACAGGCGACAGGGCGGTCCAAAGTACGACATACATTGATGTGTTTCCTGCCGGATTTATCACCCAGGGATTAGTCTGCACACTTAGATTTGTATAATAAGTAATCAACCATATACAAGCGTACTTAGGACAGTTTTCATTACAGTAGATATATCATTAATACAGTGCAGTTCCCGTTTTGAATAGAAGAGTTCAAGCAATTGCGGGCTTGCTAATTTTGAGCACCTTGTGCTCTTTGTTTATTGGAACTATTAAGCGTTTAGCTTATCCGCTCTCAAGTCTATACTTATTCTCTCAAAAGGATAGATCCATAAGTCATTACAATTATTTCCTTAGAACTAAGTGGCTTTCAGCCGAGAGTCTTCCTCTGACTGCAGAGCTATGTAGCTTAGCTTCACTTGGTAGCGCTAATAGTCAATCCACCTTAAGTCTCACGAATGACCCTATGTGAGTATAAGTTTTGGCTATCCTATCTAATGCTCAAGAAGTCACACTCGATATGCTCTAAAGCGTTGATTGAGGTTGAACGAATTTATCACCGCGTACCAAGTTTAAAAAGAGATTTATTAAGTCTTGGTACATTTGTGCAATATGAGGCCACGTTGATCAGCCATTTTCATGATCAACCAACGTCCAGTATACATCTGGAACCTTTTCCATAGAACTCTTAGTGTCATTTTCGTGGAAGGCCGCACCGGGTTTCCGGGACGGAACTAATGTCCATTTTCTGAGGAGGCAGTGGATATAGCGTAGAATTCCTAATTCAATTTAAGGATGATTGATATGATAACCGTAGTTAATACTCGAGCACCTTCTATAGCCTATCTCATAGAACTCATATATGCTAAAGTAAAGAAGATGAGATTAATCTGTGGAAGAGCAATGTAACACCCTTATATTTCACACGTGCGGTAGCATAAATGCACCCCAGCCCAAGCTGTCCGCTGCAAAAGACGCGTCAGAATCGGCTGACCCATTATGCTGATTTAAATCTGATAATGAATACGGTACGGAGAAAATTTGGTCCCACTAGGCACGGAGCGTCTTTTAGGGAACTAACCAGGTTCTATAGAGTCTCTAGGAGTAAAGGTGAAGAAGGCTTACTCATATAGGACATAGAAAATTACTATAAAGCATGATCACAGGATATTTTTACTTGTGTCGTCAAAAGTAAAGGAACTAATGAATCCATGGTGAATCCGCATTGTTCCAGGGGCATAGAATCATTACGCTGTATGGCTTTTCTTTTGATGATAGTAAGTGGTGTGAGGAGGCGCCAAAAGAGGTAGAAATAATTATATTAGGGTTTGTCTTGCAGTTGGGTGATGTGTCACCGTCTCTAAAGTTCCGCCGAAAAAATTGGAAAATCTTCTGCAGCACTCAAAGCTGTCTCGTTCTCGATTTGGACTTGATGTAAAATATCATTCTCGATACGTCTCGGATCTAGCGTCAAAAGATGGATCGATAGGAGATACAACCCTTTGGCAGACGCGAAATATTCATACCGAGGGTTTAAATAGCCATGAACTGACTCTTGCTTGAAAACAAAAGTGATTTAATCTGAGCCATTGAATTATCAGTCAGTGTGCTAGAAACTGGATGCCTGAGATCATAGACTCTGATTTCAGCGACATTAGGCTGGTATATGGCTCATCTACTGATATATTTTACAACGACACGTACTCCGTTCCGTGATAATCGTTGTGGTATCGAGTAACAGGATACTGACGGCAGTTTTGGCCTAGAGCGGAGTCACCAAGTTTATAATTTCAGTGAGGGTGGCTGCGATGAAACCTCCCTGAATGTATGTAGTGGCATCGGATCTCGTCTATAGCAAGCTCGGGTCGATGGGTTTAGTGAATTCTGGATCGGTTTTGGCCCGACCTCTCCAGGATTACGGTAACTTATGTGCGACGGCAGCTTCGCCGAATAGCTGTTGCGTTACGTAAAAGTTATTTTATTTCATACAGCTGTACTATCGAACAGCTTTATATCCTTGCCAATGGGATTGAGCGGAATAGTGATGATGAAGTCAGCCTTTTTGTCACCCATAGTAAAACGATCTATTTGAGTTGTAAGAAATGGCTGCGGATACGTCTCGAAATACTTGAAAGCTATTGCTTCATCCGAGATTGTGAACCTTCAACCTGATCTTGAGTTGAACCCATCTCCACTTTAAAATGATACAGTTCTTGACAACCCGATTTGTGCGTGGAGGATATCCACGGTTTCGAAATAACCTTCAGATCCTATTAAAATTACTTAAGTAAATATTAGGACGTGATGTGTCATACTGCACCGTCCGTTTATCACATAATAGAGGTGGATGTTACGAAAATCGTTGAGTTCTAGAAACTTATAATGTGCTACACGACAGTGGCCGTTGCAAAAGGAATACTGTAATGTCATTATTGAGTTTCTTTCGTGTAAACCACTCATCAGGTATGGTGTGTGCGAATAATTTTTGTTTTCCCCTCAAACCTTCTGTGTCAGGAACCTCAATGGCAAATGGCGCATGCTTACAACACAGTTAGCACGACCACAATTCTTGCATGGATGCCAATTCATAAGGAGAATGCTCTCCAGAATAATGTGGTTAGTTGCAACAATTACATTGCAGTCGACCTGGGCTATGGAATGTACTAATTACACCTGATATCGATCGATTGACTGCTCAAAGCAATTTTAATTAAATCGGCATGCTTTGATAGTGACTAGTTATGCCTCAGAGGCTGTCAAAGGACGCGACGAATACGTTCAATTGTATTGCGACGCAAAATTTTCGTCGTCACAGGGCCTATGCAAAAACACTGTTTGCTGACATTCATGCCCATAGTCTAGAATAACAGATAAAGCTGATTGTGGTACATCACTTCGACCATTATAAGTGGTAATTTGGTGTATGATCACGAAAAAGCTATTTGCTGATAAATCAAAGTGTATCTTTTCTGCGAAATAATCTCCCTTTCTAGGCTGTTTTATTATGCAACATGGTCTTCAAGTAGATAGTGGAAGGTCAAGGCACCGTGGACCAGCTGGTACCTAAGAATCAAAACTTCTTCAGTAAAATGGACTGGTATTTCCAATTACTTACATTTGCATAGCGAGAACGAAGCTAACGTGGAACGGCGATTATACGATCTTCTTCAATAAGGTTTAAACCAGTTTTAGGGTGCCTAAATGATGACGCTTATTGGGAAGTAAAGGATAGACCTCTCCACGCATCGATTCGGGACCCGCCCCATCCTTATCGCCTTTCAGTGTCGTATGTGAGGTGACCTAATTTTGCGTAGGCAGTGAAATACTACAAAGATACGTTACTGGCAAGAGCATGTAATCCACATTCGAGTATCGATTGTGGATTACATGCTCTTGCCAATTATTGAAAATAACCAATAGTTTATTAAAAGAGCTCCAGTCGATTAAGTAGGTAGCTCTCTGTCATGAACTAGGAAGTTCTTTTCACCAGTTTTAATCTTAAGCATGCTTCGGTTAATTTTCAGAGAATACCTGATTGAGTTAATCCTTGTATGGTCCATACCGGCCATGCGAATTTGAGAACTATGACTCATATGCATCATCCCTTGCAAAGAATATCCCGCTGACTTTATCTCTGTGCTGAATATAAATTTAAGCAGAAACATCATCCTGGTAATCAGAACTATTAAGCGAATCCGTTGTCATGCAGACCTGATTATGATCTTGCTCGTTCATATCATTGTCGTCGTCGACCACAAATATTACCCTTCTTGCATGCGAAAATCATTAACGCTATGTCGCTTTACTATGTGCACTTAAAAGCAACGAGGTCCAAGACCCGGGCATCAAATTTTGGGCACAGTTACGTGTGAGTCTCTACCGATTTTCCATCAAAGAGGGGATGTTGTAATATTTTACAGATGCCAACTTACTCTCATCGCGTCGTGGTTCTTCATGATGAGGATCTCAAATATCTCATTCTGTAGGAGGCATATGAATCTGACATTCGTAATCGTTTAAGTCGTGTTTAAACCCATGGATAGGTATGCCAACGTTAGTTGTGGCTCTAAATCTACAAATGGATGAGCACATGTGTGTGTGTACGTTTGCAATACAAGTACGCATGGGCCGAGGATTTAACTTATTGATCGAATAATCGGCTCAAACGGCGGCACCGATGGATAGCTTGTCTTTCCACTTCCTCGTGGAAGCCGATCAGTATGTAAATCGTGTTTGGCCTACCAAACGATATGCACGTAAATCTGGGTATTGTGACCTTAATCGACCATTTGGACAAGATAAATGGGTAGCGGACTTCGTGGACTGATTCAATACCGGAACCTATTGATGTTCGAGTGTTTCGTCAACATGGCTTGATTGTGGAAATTGTCTCTGATCGAAATTCTTCTTCACATAAATAGATCATGGTAGAACATCTTCTATGGGCTCTGGAAACAATTAGACAAGACTCCGAAGTGGATCATCTGTAGAATGATAGTCACGATGAAAGAATCATTTGCGTTTGATAATATTGCCGGCAGCGTTTGTGCCCAGACGCCATAGCTACAACTCGATGGTTCCTGTCGTTGATGATGATTTTAACAACTCTGGACATGCCTTTACTGGCCATAGTTCGTCTTATGAGAAAGGCATCAAAAAGCCTCGCATTCTTTTATTGCTCCGACACCGTGGTATTGAGCTTGGTTAAAGAATGTTTGACGATATTCTTACTGTTTTTTTTTGCTTAGATCAGAAGCAGATTAGCGCGTTCCTCACTACGCACATAAGTTTCATACGACGTGAGTGTGATGAAGTGAATATAAGCCGAGATAAATAAAAGGAAAAATACATGCTAAATGTAGATGGTGTAGTAATATCTATGAGATTGGAGACCAAGTCTTGCTCAACCATAAAGTACTCCTACAAATGTAGTGTCTGCTTTAGCTGAGAAAAGTTTAACTCCGCGTTTTATCGGACCCTTTACGGTTATGGACAAAAAAGATCTAGCTTAAAAGCTGAATTTACCGCGAACATTGCGTACACCTACCGTGTTCTACGTTGGCATTTTTAAAATCCGTATTGGGACCCGACTCACATAGATGTGAAGGCGCTCGCGCCGAGGGCATCATCCTTGCCTCATACTGTTACATACGTATCGTGAGGTCCAGTTGCGCCTCCATCTGAACGTGCTTTCTTTGATTCTCCTGCTGACGTGCTCTAACTATCGAAAGTGTGCTCGTAGCCTGAAACAAAGTAGCGCGAAGACATATCAATTTGTAAATTAATTTTGCATGGGATTTTATCGATAGACCAGCATCCGACAGCATTGGTTGATAATCTGGGGAGCTTGAAGTTCTGTCTGGATCCAGCAAAGTATTCTTCACGTTCAATACAAGTATCCGGTGACGTGGCGTGAGTAACCTGAGTCCGAAAACCATGTGAGTACGAGGTACACATCAAACAAGGTTGATCATAATCCATGGATATTTTTGAAATCTACGGTAAGGGACAACATGCGAACCAGATCGCTTTCACCAGCAACGGCAGGGACGGGAGGGTCCATCACCGGAGTCTCTTGTAAAATCTTGGCCACGATAGTGACCGATGCACTTAATTGCCCGACTTCGGGAAGCGCATTGAGTGATTGAAACATCGATCGCAAATGGCTTCTGGTCTTTAAATTCGCGGCTTTAGGCGACACTTGAGGTAGAGACGCACATCATACATACTGGAACTTGCCCTTAGTGTCATCACATGATAAAGCGCCATGCTTCATGCAACCGAAAGGAAGAAAGTTTTGTCCTTCTTGACGCCCAGATCTCCTGTGGACAAGATAATGGGTAAGGGGTACGCAGTTGGTGTTTGGTACCAAGATCCCACGCGCCTGTTGTGTCAGCCTAACCTTATACTGGATTTTCGTCGTAACAAATGGATCTAGGTAACTTTCGTGACGGGCCTCCCACATCGCAAACTCGTCGAATGTTTGAGCCCTAGGATCTAAATTTTATGAAACTAAGGTTTGTCCAACCGTTTGTTTTATACGCTCTTCCACTCTGTGAGGCGTGACGAAATAGCCTTTTATACCTTAAATTGAATTCCTTACAATCATGGACCATTGATGTGCGCGGTACTCTCCCAGAATGTTTGTGATGATCACACCTCTCGTATCGTCTTGCGTCACGCGTAATACAAATAATGAATCCTTAATGCCACGCTCCGGGAATCAGTCGGTACACGACGAAATTCATCTTCCCACGTAAGAGTGCTGGGTTTGGACTCTTCGTTCCCCCTGATACCATGTTCACTTTCGAAATCCACCGTCTGACTTAAGCCTTCGTTTAAAAGTCGGTCAGAATCATAGATCCACTGCCTGGTGGCGTAGTGCTTGGATTTTTTAACAAACAACCGTAAGGTACTTTTGTACAACTGCCTTTAGAGAGGAAAAGAATTGAGTGGTGTTTCGTGCGAAAACGATATTTTAGGGAGTGCAACGTGGTAGAGGTACATGATTTAAAGTTGATGTAATGTCCTTGTAGATGTATTATATGTTACCCGTTGAAGACGATGTCATGTAATATCGTTTCGTATTGGTTGCAATTCTCAAGCCGATATAGTAGTTGTGAGTACGACATACCTTGATTACTGACTGACGTGTCATTCACCCGAGTGTCCAGAACACTTTGACTTAATAGAAGTGCATTGACCTTGGTGTAGGGTACTTGGAATATGGTATATGACTAAAGCTAAATGATAAACAAAGTTTAGGTTTTTATTAGAGTAGCAAACACTGAAGCTAGACCTTAGATATAAGTAATTTAGTCCGTAGAACTTTGCGCTCAGTTACTAACAGCTTCACCCTTCAGGCTCGCAATAATGCCTATTGACCAATGGAGAGGGGACAAATGCTTCATCGCACTTAGTACGACGTGTAAGGTACACCTAGAGTTTGTTTGCAGACACATGCCATGTGGGCGACAGGCCACATCGCACTTAATACGACGTGTACGATTTATCATGCGTTACCCACGGGAACAAAAGGTGACAGGCTATATCGCACTTAGTGCGACGTGTATGGTATACCTGGCATTATTCACACAGGTGGTGACAGACTAAATCAAACTTAGTACAACGTTTAATGTGCACCTAGCGTTATTTACATAAAATGACAGTAAAACTAAAATCGCACCTAATATGACATGTAAGGTACAAAGCGTTGTTTACAAACACACAGACAGACAAGACGATTTAAAAAGTTCGGCATTTAACTTGCGCACACTCACTAAAGCTACACCCTTCGGGCTCGCAATTATAGCAGTGCGTTGACCTTAGTGTAGGGCACTTGGAAAATAATATACGACCGAAGATAAATCATAAACAAAGTTTAAACTTTTCCTAGAGTGGTAGATGGAACAGGTCCCTTGAATGCTGTTTTTCAAAGCACCTTGTGGATTTGATCCCCGTCTGTACGTCAAGCCGACCGTGATGACTGTATGTTACAGTATCTAGTAGCTCATTAAAAAAGTTATAATCTTAAGTCGTTCTATTTATCCCTATAACTAAGTGGCTGTGAGCCAAAGTCTTCCTCTGACTAAGGATTGTAAAGCTTGGCTACACCTGAACCGTGATATTCATCTTTATTTACTTTAAAAAGGCGGCCGTATTGTCTGATCGAATTCTCGGGTTCGAGAGTAGACGCATTGTTCCTTCCGGTACAGAGAACTTTGCGATTGACTATCTTCATCCTTTCTCCGTATAGCCAGAATAGGGTACAAAGCTAAACCTCCAAGCCTTCGATCCCACAACGTCACTAAACGAGTCATTTGGGCTAGAGCCGTAACTTGTTCGACCCTCGCCGAGCGCGGCCGAATGACGTTAGGTACTTGCTGTCGCCAGCATTATTGACAATCTCGACCTCCAGCGTGGTACTCTCTTCGCTCATCTCATCGAGGACTGTAATTTCTATCGACAATTCTACATTTTTCTATAGGCAATCCAGTGGTAGCCTTGACTGTTTGTTATATACACTTTCACGCCTCTTGTTCGTTTGCCGGGTGTCGTCATACCAGTTGTCCTTTCGACTAGCGTCTTATCTGTATCTTCAGAATTGTCGTGGATGTGGCATAGGATCGCTTGACCACGCCCATTGGACGAGTAGCCAATGACGAGTTAAATTGTCGACGCGCCAAGTACCGTCGAGCTGTTGTCGGAAGATAAAGTCCATTTTTCAACGACACCTCTATATTTGTACTGGATCTATACAGTCCGAGCATATCGGCTCAGTCATATTGTAATGTTCTTTACAGACAGGATCGGTGTCTCGACTCCTTGCCAGTTAGTGCCGTGATCTTTCCGACTGATGAAACTGGGACAGTGGGTATCCAGTAAGAACTCGCTATATAGGCTTCATCGTACGGCTTCTTCTGCATTCTTCTATACCGACGTTCATCTGCGTTTTCCGACTTAGCAACACAGGCCCGGCTCTTCCTTTTACATTTAGTGGTGCCTTCCATCCTGTAAACAAAAAATGCTCATATTTCAAGCGACGTGTTTACCATCCTACCCGGGAAACGCCTTGATGATAGCGTTGTGCGAGTCTCCAACACTTGCTTCGCTACTTCTTATCCCTTAAGAACACGCTGCTAACATAATTGGAGGACGACACGTTAAGGTCAGACTGATGGAGTATACGTGTCGGTATCGTGAGCGTTTTTTTGTTCTTTCGTCGGTTTTATAATAGTACATCACCGACCTTCTTTCTTCCGTCCGTCGGATTACCTTGGGATGAAGGACATTAGCCTTCATCCCAAGGTAATCCGACGGACGCCTTGGGATGAAGGCTAATGTCCTTCATCCAGCCGCGTCATTTGCGGAGTTTACTTTTTCCTGAGAACACTCACCTCGTAATCCTGACTTTCTTTTGCTTACGACTCGTCAATCACCGGCGCCGGAATCTTATTTTCCTCCAGCAACTTATCCGTGCTTTCGTGTGGATGAAAGCTGTATTATCGCCTGTCGCACAGATCCAATCTCTTTTCCAACTCGCGTATTAACTTCGTCTTCGCTTTGACCAATTGTATTCTTACGATTTCTTGCACAAACTTGGCAGTGAACTTAGTACTGCACAGATACCCATTGTTTGTAAGAGCATAAGAGTGACGAAGGCTAGATGACCAACCGTTTGATCGGGTGTGTGAGCGAACCGGGACGCTAAGTGCTGGCCATCTCACTTAGGAAATTTTTTCTTGATGTCCACTCACTCGTTCCCAGTTCCTCACAGAGTCGAGTAAGTTCTTAGTTGCTTGAAAAATGTGTAGTCATTCCTGAAATTGCGGAGGCCGCTCTCCGGATCCACCTCCTAATTTACTTCTCCCTTGTCGTCATAATCGGCTCTCACGTCGTCTCTCACCGAATTGGGGTGACTAAGACAACCAACGTTCAATGCACGTTTTACCGCTTCATCGTCAAGTACGACTACGTCGTAGTAGCCGGATCCTCCTTCCTTCTCATCTTCTTGAAGTTTTCAAACATAGGGGTCGTTCCACTCTCTGCCCGCAGGAGCAATGCAAGACTTCGGTATATTTGAGTACGCGTGAGGCGCTCTTTTGGCTATCCCCGGGTCACACGACTCGCACGATCCTTCATAATGAACACCTTGACATATTGCGGCTCATTAATAACTCCTAAGCAATCATACACATTGACTTCTCAAGTCCCGGCAGCGCTTGCTGCATTGTAAGGGTTGCTGCAAGACTGTCGAGGTGTTGGTAAATACGAAACTGAACTATTTGTGCTATCTGGTTTTGCTGCTGTGTTTCGATGTATTGAGAGGGCTCTAACTGAGAGCGTTCTGAATATGCAGTGGATGGCTGTGGCTCGCTAGCGTGAATGCTTGCGTATTCGTTAACTCATGCGTTCCGAGACCGGACTCAACTGATGATGGCGACTTGTCTGGTTTCTGTGCATGCAGATCATTACAGCATAGTAGTGGCAAAAATTAACCATAATATCTGCCATGTATAAATCACATCATTCGCCCAGTACGTATGCAAAGTTAGGCAAAGAAAAGATTCTTTTAGTGGTTCGCCCTGCCAGGTTCAGTCGTGCATTTCGTCAGCTGTACACCCACAACCACTTCTTCATAAACTACCTATTCTCGTCAACCTCTGTTTCTCTAGATGCTGTGAACTCACGAAAAAATGATCGATGCCGGTACTTCACGTACTTCTACAGGCACCAGGCGCCCGAATAGAAGGCTTACGGTGGTCTCGGCTGAGGCTAGCCTGCTTTTCACCCAACGAGACTCTATTTTCACAGGAAAAGAACAGCGCCCACCATCGGCCTACTAACTATTGTGCATCTTCAAGTTAAAATCTTTATGATCCATACCCCCCCCCGATATCTATAGGCTGGCATTACAGATTCTACGCAGGGACTCATATCTGATTTTACATGTGCTATGCGCTTCAAAAATCGCTCTGTACAATGTGGCCGCCATCCTTCTCCTGTTTTTTTCTGTACAACACGTCTGGTGGAATACATAATCGATCTCATTGCAAGGTCGGAGAGTTTACTTACGGACGCAGCTCTCTCGTCAAGTAGATACCGTCGAGTATAACAACGCCGTGTTTTTCTGGTCTCGTTGAATCAATCTCGGCAATTTCGTGTTGATCATACTCTGTCTTAAGTCCATCGAGTTTTATTACTTTGTGACCCTCGCCTCTACACTGCATTTCTGAGCGTACAACACAAAGGCTTCCCAGTACAGAAGCCGTGACGTGTAAATGAAGAGGGTTTAGTCCGTGGGCGTCCTCATCGTGGCATGTAATGTAGAGGTCTTATATCGATCCCCAGGCAAAAAGTATCGAGCAAAACCGCTAACTTAATATGAATATGCTGTGTCTGTCGTGTACCAGCTGACCGATCTTGGACGCGCTGCAATTATAAGTCCGTGGGAGAAATCCAAAGCCACGTACCAAGTGTAGCGGCGAAGAATCGATCGAAAGGGACTGGATTGCTGCATCAGAAGTGAGGATCGACGAAAAAGTTACAGCGGTAAGTATACTCCACGGTACGGGAAACTTTTGAACTACGATAGCTAGTATCATCGGCGTCAGATACTGAGGACGATGGTGTAAAATGTGAGATCGTTAGCACTCTCGATGACGTCAACCTTGTCGACGAGTAAGCCTGCAGCACATTGACAAGACTAAATTCGTCTATGATCGCAGTTCCTAATTCGACTTCAATGTCACAGGCATATATCGATCGCTAATTTGAACTGTTAATAGCCTTCTAAGCACTCTAAACATAGATAGCTGCTATGGGCTTCCCCATCAAGAAGCCCGGGACACCATTCGATGACATCCATAACTTTATTATCTACCGTACAAGCGATCCCATTAGTGAATGACAGTGACATGACGACACCGTCATACATACTGAGTCAGGCACTGTATGAGTCAAACAACTCAGATGCGTCTTGTTCTTTGCTCCTCTGTCTCGTGATATCAGATCGAAAACGGGCGAGCGGTCATAGGACCCGAGCCGTACCTACTGATACTTCTGCTAACACCAGTAAAGCACATTTTGTAAAAAGTCTCCCCCTTGAAAAAGTTAAGGCACGCTGCTTACACGGTAGGGCAGAAAATCGAAATAGAGCTGCCTCTATTTTAGATATCAGAGCGATATCAAACTTGGGGTACTTAGGGTTTAGTCCAAGATGTTTGCTGCAGAACAAACTACAATACACAACCAATCCGATCTATCGTGTGGGGATCTTGTCGTAGCCGGACGCAATGTAAACAGCTGACCAGGTCCGATACTGTATGTTTGTAGAAGGAAGACGTCACCTACACTTGCTCCATGGCACAATAAGAATTGCCAGAGCTGGATATGTTGCTAGACAAATCTTATAGGTGCATGTTTCGCAAAAATAAGTTGCATCGCATGGGATACCTAAACCGTACCATCTTCCATCTAGATAGCACAACTGATCGTGTTGTATGGACTGACATACGTATTGTTTTTCTGCAATAGCTACACGTATAAAGCGATATCGACTCGATACTTGTGACGAAGTTGTATTTATCTTACTGAATCACGCACATTCTTGAACGTACAACATGCAGCAGGGTGAACACCCAATGCGACGGTCGGCGTTACAATCGTCAGATCTGCAAATAATGCGACGAGTGCTTTACTTCGTAGCAATTTCTCATTTCGATACCGGTTGTAACTCCCCCTTCACACGCGGGTACTCACTCTTCTTTAGTTGTTGCTGTGGCCGTAGTTGTCAAAAATGTACTATAGATGAGAAAGCAGAGCCACCTTAAATCGGTAAGCTAAATAGTTCCTTCCTATTTGTCCAAAATTTTACCAACATCACAATCCAAGAAATTTACACCTGTCCATGGACACAATCGTTCTCAAGTTCCACTTGCTCGTGAACGATTTATCCTCCTATTCATGCCACTTGACGTGACACGAAACCGCGACCCACCCGATTTTCCAGCGCCTGCTCGTCTCCGCATCACGCTCCAACTTCATCATCATCCCATCGTGGCAAAAAGTATCGCACGCGACAGCAGCGGCACTACAACTGACGGCTTCAAGCTGCAATCACATATCACTTTCTCCCTCGCTTCTGCATCAGCGAATATCACACACGCCACTTCAAACCAATCGCTGCATTGCTGTCCCTCCTCACCCGTTTTCCCATTCATCCCAAACCCGCTTTTCCTCCTTTCCATCAGTCTTCATATCGACTTTATCATCTCGTCGAGCACCATCCACGTCATCGAGCCCACCAATGCGGTTAGTTCGTGAGTGTATAGTAAGCTCGGCCACTCAGTACACTTGGGTCGATCTTCGAGCGCAGTGGTGGAATCGGGTACACGTTCGGAGCTTGGCCATTTGCAACGGTAAGCGGCGGTAGACGAAAGACACCAGCACCACGTTGCTGTACAAACAGTTTCCGCTCTCCCACTTCAGCATCGCGCATGGGTGACAGCGTCTTGTGCATGGACGTCGACGACAACGGTAGCGGAAGGCGGCTCTGCGCGTTCTGGTAGCTCATGCCTGTAATAGCATTGAGTACGCCTCCAAATTTACGCACGGGGAAGGGGCTTCCATCCGGCGAGGCCCGTAACGGACTCAGCCGGACTTCGTTCTTCTGCATTCTCCACTCGGGACTGGCTTGACTAAAGCCGCTCGGGTCATTACTCCACTCCATCTTGCGGATTTTCTCCCTAAATTCCACCGAAGCACACGCCGTGATCTCCTGCTTGACCCGCACTGGACTCGATATGTCGACCATCTCCACGTCAGGAGGAGACGACGGCATCGACGACATCGTCCGGGGCTCCTGTTTCATGACCTGGTGGGACGCCAGCTCGGCCAGTCGAAAAAGCTCTCCACTTTGACAAGCTTCGCGTCCAGCCACACCTGACAGCGACCGGGCAGGGCTCACCGACGACGGATGCACCGCGTGACTATTGCTGCAACTGCTGCTCAGTTCATCGCTCGAGACGTACTCGAGCGCTTTGTACAAGTTCTCCTTGGCCACATAGTGGTCGTACCCAGTCGCCACTCGTTGCCGCATGTGGCTGCCGTCACTCATGTGCTTCCGGCCTTTGTGACGCAACCCGCGTCGCCAGCGACTGATCTTCTGGCGGTACTTTTGCGCGTGGGTCATGGTCTGCCGCGTGGTTTTCGTGCCAATAAAGGCCGCAATGACCTTCCACGGACCAGCTGGGTACTTCTCCATTGCCTGCAAAAACTTCTCGTGCTCCTCTTCGGTCCACATCTTGAGCGGTTGGCTCTGCTTGGACGAGTAGACGGTCGTCCCGGCCTTGGCTTCCGTCGGCTTGATCCGGATCAGTCTGCCCTCGCAGTTGGTCATTTCAAAGAGTTCCTTGCGCACATTGGCGGAAATCGTCATCGTGCTACTATTCGTCCGTCCACTTCGCTCCTTATGACTCTTGTAGCTGCATGCAGTTCAAAGAGAAGGAGGAGGGAAAGGAAGAAGTGGCGATCGTCGTCCTGTATGGAGCGTTGCGTTTGCGCCCGCTCCCCCGAGCGCCAGTTTAGACAAGCAGCGACGACGCGAAGAGCGAGCAGCGGGCCAATCGGACTTTAGCGAGACGACACACGAAATTACTGCCTCGCGGGAGACGAGACCAGCTGGTGTGGATTCAGGACCACGCCCGGCTATGTTGCCGTGGACGGACCTAGTTTGGGCACAAAGATCAAAGTGCGCATTGCCGGCCCGGTTCTGGCCGTCGCGACGTTGCACAAGCGCACGCGGGTTAGAGCGGAAGTGGGTCGTCTTTTTTGTGGAGCGATTTCATACGGGTCTACTGTATTGTAGGATAGACTTGACGGGATGGCATTAACATACGAGGATGCGCATGCGGTTTTAGGTACTCATGAACCAACGAGCGATCATTTTGCGCGCTTGTTTTTCTTTGTTTATCGTCGAGTTGATGACGTAAAGAGACCGAGTGGAACGAGTGGATTGAGAGACGCAGTGTCCATTTTCTGTGCTCGCACACACGCGTGTTTACACATCGAGCGTTCTCTTGATTGTCGTGGGTTTTGTGGACACCATGAAGAAGTACTTGCTTTTTGTATCCGGCGTTTCGGCGGAGATGTGCTGTCTTTTGGAAGCCATCTTCGAGCCCCATCCGGATGTTGAGTTGTAGGGCTGCTCTTTCCTTTTTTTTGTATGATTGAGGCGGCGGTCCACGAGATAGGATTATGAAATGTCCACACGAGGAGACTGTGAAGCTACCAGAAAAAGTAAAGACATACCCACTTACTGTTCGCCCGGCATCGTGGTGTGGTTGTTCGATAGACCTGCCGAAATAAACTCGCTCGTCTTACAAATGCATCACGAACTAATTGAGTGCTGTATAAATATAAATCTGCTGCGCGTGGTAGCGCAGGAATCAAACCAGTTGCAGCTTTGCCGTCTGGCTTTTGAACCATCATATCGTAAAGTGTAGCTGGCTTTCCCCGAGCAACATGTTTCGAACAAGCACTTACCACTTGACGTGTCCTCTCGTTGCCCACCATAAGATGATCGCTGGAGTAATGGATTGTCGGAACTGGCTCGCAACTTCAGGCAACGAATCCGTGGTTGAGATCAAGTCCGATGAGCTGACGACCCTCTTTTTGACCAGCTCTTGTGGGACCTTTAGCGTGAGCTGAAAAAGATTATGCGCGCGTCAGTCCTTCCCTGGCCTCTACGTTCATACATTTTCCAAGTACTCTTCTCTACCATAAAGGGACGAAGTCAATCGCATCGTCCTTATAAACGTCAAACGTCGCGTTTATCGAGACGCGGCTGTCCGCATCGTCGCGAGCATATGAAGCCGATCCGAGCGTATGATCGAAATTGAGTCTTGTGGCCGTACAGTCTTTGCACGAGACCCTACCAGTGGCTTTTGCTGAGCTCGATGGGTACGTGCGCTCTATAAAAAGGCGCAGCAAAAGGCGCCCTTGTTGTAGTTAGTCACGGCAAGGGCAACGACCTGCACTCAGCATTACAAGGCAAAGCAAGCTACTAACTGCGGCAAACATGGGCCGTGGATGCAGTGACATCTGACCTCGACCAGAAATCTTGTCTCAGTGTGGCATCTGAGCTCGATCGAGTCTAAAAACGAATTGCGACACCACTCGACTGCTGGCAGAACATCCGTCGCGCGCAGGCCTCGTAAACGTATGTGCGGTGGGTGTTTGCTAAAAAATCAACTGTTCCATACCGGCTAGTCCGAACACTGAGCGAGCATAAGCTATGGTTGCTCAAGACATCGTTGTAGTTACGGTACTATACCCTACGTCAGCTTTAGGCTCGTCAGAAGAGACATCATAGCTTGCCACAACTCACACGGTGTTCCTGCGACGCCGGATCCCTCAAAATCCGACCGCAGGACCCGGGTCGGAACATCGTCTAAACGTCGAGTAGATTTTGTACGCACGATGAGAGGAGATCCAGTGCGTTTCTATCAATTCCACCGGGTTTCTAAAACTGCTATGCTCCGGGCTAGGGGAGATTTGCAGAATGGGTACAGCCCACACACACATAGACATTAGTCACTCTGAACGGAATCCGCCAC
Source organism: Hyaloperonospora arabidopsidis Emoy2 (assembly GCA_000173235.2). Taxonomy (NCBI): domain Eukaryota; phylum Oomycota; class Peronosporomycetes; order Peronosporales; family Peronosporaceae; genus Hyaloperonospora; species Hyaloperonospora arabidopsidis. The sequence goes on from JH598037.1 coordinate 132,513, forward strand.
GACCGCGCGTCGTCATCCACCATTAATCACTTTGCCTTTGTTTTGGTGCCCAGCAGCGATGACCATCTCCCGCAACGTGTACAACCAGCTCTTCGAGCAAGCGCCCGACGCGTCCGATGGCAGCAAAGAGAAGGTCATTCGTCTGCGCCCGACCGAGGCGAAAGCAGGCGCCGTGGTCATGTCGGCCAAGAGCAAGATCCAGATGTGGACGAAAGACGAGCACGAGCGCTTCCTCGCGGCTCTGGAGAAGTTCCCTGCTGGACCGTGGAAGAAAGTGGCGGATTTCATCGGTACCAAGACGCCGAGACAGACGATGACTCATGCACAGAAGTACCGGCAGAAGATCCACCGGCGACAGCGAGGGCTGCGCAACCAGAAGAAGAGCAGCGAGGGGTCGGCTGCGCTCAATGGCAGCAGCACTAGCAGCTGTAGTACTAGTCTCAATAGCAGCAACACTGAGAGTCCAGCGGTGCTTGACAAGGAGACAACACTAAAGGAAGAGCCTAAGGATCTCATTGTGTCGCCCTACGGCGTGGCCGAGCTGCAGCTGAAACCAGGCTCGGAGGCCGCACCGGCAGCGGCAGCAGGCGCGACAAATGACCAGCTGCTGAACATTTTGGCTCAGCAGGCCACGACGATCCACGACAAGCCAGAGCTTATGGAAATGGACGAAGCAGAGGCAATTACAGCAGATGATGCCGCCGTGAAACCAGATGCTGCAGTTGTAGCTGAAGCTACAGCTACAACTGCAGACGACTCTATGAACAATAATTTGCCGTCCCTAGCCGAGATTCTGCACTTGAGCGGCGGTGAAGGGCAGACTGCAGCTGCTGGGGAGACAGAAGTAGCCCCACCAGTGAGTGAGGCAAAGACAGAGGCGAAGCTCAAGGTCGAGGCCACCAAGATCGAGCCAGGACCGCAGGATGTGCCAGAGGAGTGCAAGTGTAACTGCAAATGCAGTGTGCATGGCGGTAGAAAGGTAGTTGTGGAAGCGACGGCAACGCAGCCCCGATCCGAGGATACCTGAAGTTTCTCGACGTTTCAACGTTGGTCTTCGTGCGTGGAAGAGAATAGCAGGCGACGTCGTAGCTTGTCTTCGCCGAATAATTATTGATAACAGAATTTCCCAGCTATGTTGCAGCGGCTTAACTTGAAGCCTCTTGCTGGAAAATCCGCCTGCATCCAAGAAAAACGCAAACGCAGCTATGCGTGTCATCTAGACCGCATTCATGGACTTTGCGTACGTATGTACAATGGCGTCCATCCTTCACGACGTACCCGGAGTATGTCTATGGCACAACGACGATCACCTCCGATTCGTGCTCATATGTTACAAAGAGTACAGCACATTGTGAATTCAGCTGTACTCTTTGTACAGAGCGCTAAACCTCAAACTCCACCTTCGGACAAGCGAATCATGTTGAAAACACATCCACTGAGGCGATCGTCGATCGCGCCTGCTTTAGTAGTGGCGACTTATTTTCGATGGTGCAACACACCAAGGCCGATTCACCTGATTGGCACCGTACACCTCGAGCGTAAATCGGAGAACTTAAAATTGATCTTGAACCATGTTTTCTTCAACTTGTACCAGCTCTCTCGCACGGCGATGATAGCCCTTGTTTCGCATGCCTCAGTCCGGAAGGAAACACAAGTGATGGAGATGCCACAATGCGATCGATTATCTCGCATTTTGATACGCAGCAACAAGTAGTGTGCACAAAGTGTAGATGGCTTTCGATTGCGCGCTGTCACGAGCTGAACATCGGACTTACAGGTAGAGTGAATGTGGTGATACACCAAACCTGTTTAACTATTATTGTGAGGCGTTTATGGTAACGATCTCGACCAGCCCTACGCTTGACAATGCACCAACCTTCACGCATCAGAACTTTTCGTCCCATTAATTAAGTAGCTTTCTAGAATTCTGTGCTATTATGAAGGGCCATACTGGCACTAAAAAAATAAGCATACAGCAGGACAGAACAACAGTTTCCACCAGAACAACAACGGTCTCAGAGTATTGTAGATTCTACTGTCTTGATGAATACTCGGGGCAAGCCGATCCGTTCGTCTGAGTTTGTCGAAATCGAAGTGCTGCAGGATGAAACAAGAAAGCCACAGCTGAGTTAGCGATTGACAGACAACTGAGAGAGTCTCAAACAGTATCAAAGTCTGATATTAGATATTCCGGATGTAAGTAATATCTTTACATTCTTGATACAATACTTATTCCGAATTGGAGATACTTGCGGTCTTACCTATTGAATAATCGCCGATCTTGTTACTATCGCTGGTACAAATAAAAAGCTAGTTAAAATTAACAGTGTACAAGTCACATAATAGGTCGGCCATATTTATAGTACTTATCGCAGTGTGACACAATACTATCGTGTATTGCTTGTTGTAAATATTCGGATAATGTCATCGATACGCCCATCGACCAAAAGGATATGTTGCTCTCAATCGATACTGCCTATTCTTTTGGCGAAGATTGGAACGCAACGCAAAAACAAACTAGATGTCTAACGATTTTCTGTGTTAGCTCACTGCATCAGCTACAGTTCTGAAGCTCAGCATGTAGTCTCCGGGTAGATCACCAATCTCATCTTCTGCACATAAGCTGAAGCAAAGACATCATTGAGCGTCTGTTTTCGTCTACAAAATGAAGACAGGGCAAAGAGCAGCACAATAGCAGGCGAGCACTAGCTCCCAAGCCTGCACTCACACACACACTCGCCTAGTCCACGTCTTCCACTGACGATCCGCCAGCCTTCCGCTGGCGCAGTGTCGACGCCTCTTCGCCGCTTGCATCACTTTTGTTGAAAGTGGCCAACACTTCGACGACGTCGGCGTTCTCCTCTCCCTTTGCAACCTCTGCCGCCGTTCGCCCATCGGACGCCTTGACTGCAAGCAGTTTCTCGCACATCACCGTCGAAATACTCGACAGCAGTGCCTCTGCCGCCTCCGGTCGTCCGTGGAACGCGCTCCAATGCAGCGCCGTCCAGCCATCGCCATCCACCGCCAGCACATCCGCACCAGCGTTTACCGCCTTTCGAATAAACTCGTCCGTGTCGACAGGCGAGCCACAGGCCACCATGAGCGCCGTCCACTGGTCCTCCTCCGTCTTGGCGTTCAATTTGTGCTTGACAACCGTCCAGAGCGCGTCAAAGTCGGCATCTGCACCAGCCGCCAGAGCTTCAGCAACAGCCTCCTCCGGTGTCACCTCCACCTGCTGACTCACCACGTTTGCGTCCATAGACGTTGAGGCTGCAGCTACCGTCGTCGTTGTTGTGTTGCCAGCCATTGCCGCTTCTGTTTCTGCTGCCGACTCCCCCTCGAGCCGCTCGTTCCAGATGCGGCCGTTCCGACGGCCGAGGAGATAGGCCTGGACAAGTGCATTGTCCCATAGATTGATGGGCATCATGATGCTCTGGATCATCACGACGTGGTTCACGCCCATTTTGAAGTGAATGAGCGACGAGATGCCAGCGCCAATGAGCGTCTGTTTAATGAACTCGTTCACTTTGGCCAGTTCATGGGCTTCATACGTTGACTCCGTGAGTTCTTCATAGTTGGGCGACTGGTCAAACGGCGACTTCACCCCGGGTACAAAGATCTTGCGCGTGTCGTGCTTGCGCTCAATGAGCTGCTTGAGGTAGAGCCCGACGAGCAGAGCCGTGGCTTGGCACACGAAGAAAGCCGTGCGGGCTGCCAGCAGCAGAGACTCGTTCTCAAAGTCGATCTTGCCCATGACGAAGATCAGGGGCAGCATGATCAACATGCGCATGGGGCTCTGCTTTCCAGTCATGATGACGACGACGACGACGACGTGGCTTCGAAAAGGGGAGGAGAGAGAGGGGGGAGGACGGTCGAGGTGGATCACTAAAAGCTTTGGTGGAGGTGGTGGACTGAGGAAAAAAGGGCGATTAGCTCCAACACTTGAGGTTGGTAGAAAGGGGTGAAATGGGCAGGAAAAAGGGCTTTGAGTTGGGCACTTCAAAGAGGTTTGCGGGTCTCACTCAGGACGAACGAGAAGAGTGCCCAGTAGAACGAGGACGCTCGTTGGGGATATTGCCTATATAGCCATAATGTGATGGCGGCAAAAAGTACGAGCGATGGCATTCGCTGCACGGTACACACGTCGTGGTCTGGCCAACGTCAGTGGTCAGCGACTTGAAGCGCTAAACCAGCGAAAGTGATTACGGGATAGTGTACACTTCTTCGACAGCCCGAGGAACGGTTTCTGGTCTTGCAGGTTGCCAAGTGCACAAAGCGTATCTACTCCAGCCAAATGGATCCACGCATTCGTTGGGCGTGGTCTCCATCCCGCTGCAAGACTCCACCAAAGGTAATCCACGGAGTCGCGACGGTCTGAAAAAAACTGGAGATTCTCGGAGTCCACGAGCAATAACTAGCCCCTGTATCGTGTCGCGGTAGGAATACAGGTACGAGTCGCTGTGTGGACGAGCGAATCGATGCTCTTACATGGTACAAGCTCAAACTGTAGAACTCTGCCAATGTATACGCAGACAACTTGTGCATTGACATCGTTGTAAGAGAGTCATTACCATGCCTGTTGTCAGTGCAGCTATGATCGGAGACGATTCAGCGCGGTGAGTTCGCTTTCTTGCGTACGATCCTATTTGAAATCCGTCCGAATTAGTATTTCCACCTTAAAACTTAAGCCTTTCGTTGCAGTGACCTTCACTCCGTTCCGCAGTACGGAGAACCCATGCCATGATCCACTCGCAAGGTTGAAGTGACCTTCACTCTGTTCCGCATCACGGCAAAGCGTCTTGCGATCTCTGCCTCCTGTGTCACCGGCGCTGCTTCAAGACACGTGAACATGCCGACAGCGGACGAAGAAATGACGTCGTGTCCTGTCGACCTAGAAATGCTCTGCGTGTCGATAACGATCCAGGGCATGGACGTCGCCTCTAAGCTCAGAACCTACGCAATCCTTGCCGTACAAGATCTTTGGGGACAATGCCCCCAAATGGCTACAATTCGAAAGATGCTGCAGGACAAGAGGTACTGTCCATGGTACAGACTGCAACAAAACCTTGGTCAGCGTGAGGCTCTAGTAAGCAAACCGAACGTGCGACCTCCTCTTCCCCAGCCAGTCGAGCGTCGTGTACACTTGACGTCAACCACCGAGGGCTTGGAGGACATCAAGACGCACCTGCAGCTCCTGCACGCAGCTCTTGACAATCTCCAGCAGAAAGGAGAGCGGATAAACGAGAACTTTGGTCGGCTCCAGAGGCTCGTCCAGGACATTCCGACGTGTCGCTGCGAAGCTCCTCGAGATCGGTGCACCTCTTGCACCCGGCTGCCGAAAGCAGGACCGTTGCTGGGACATTCGTGCAACATCGGAGCCAAACGCAGAGGCGATCGACTCGGTGGATGTCCGACGGGGACGTCGATGCTGCAGGTGGACCGACTGGACGTGCCAATGTGAGCAGAAGCTGCTCGTGACCAGAGTCTTAACACGTTTGTGTGTACTAAATTTTGTCTGAGGGAATGCGGCAGGGACGTGGTCAAACGGCCCACTGCTGTGCAAGCCTTCGGTGCTGCGCTCTTGGACCAACTTGTCAAAGCTGTGGACGAAGGCGAGTACGTACGTCTGTGTGAATGCAATGCAAAAAAGAGGTGTGATGTGTGATGCTGTGTAACTAAAGCCCGTGTATTGGCATACAGCGCACGGGGTCCCTTCTTGTGCGAGCAACAATCGCATTTGCCTCAGATGCCTGCACCAATCGATCATCTCGACACGCAGGATCCAGGGAAGCAAGCGCGGTTGGAAGTGCAAGATGGCTTGGACACTGATCAGTTACCAACAGAGACTAACATCGCCCTAATGTACCAAGTGCTGGCCCGAACGGCTAGCTCTGGTACGTCAACACACAGGTGATATCATGGTGCTGCTATGACACAACGCTGCAACATCCGTCAATTTCACTATCAAGTTCTCATTACCGCTATAGAGTCTTTTTTGCTCATGCTTTCGCTAGTGGGAAGAGGACCGAGGTGAAAATTTAGCCTGCACTAAGTGTGCCTTTGCCGAGGTGCATTTTTGAAGCAATATTAGTTGTGCACCGCAGATATAAAATGACCCACCAGCAGAGATGTGAGTAACCGACTCATGTAAAGTGATCCGGTCAATTGACCTGTCACTTAACCAAAGTGGCCTCTATAAGATAGAGGAGCAAGCTCAGGAGATCGCTTTTAGATAAGATAGGGGAACAAGCTCTGGAGCTCGCCCTTCGATATAAGTAATCCAGTTCGGAGAACTGAATCAAGTTGCAAAGCGCTATACAGCAGCAGTCACTGAAGAATGTGTATGATGCTGTAAATGTCTGTATTAAACCAGTACAGTATGCAAGGGAAACACGATCAGCCTTTGCTTATGAGCGTCCAGCATTTGCTTACATGATCATATCATATTCACCTTTGATCGATCTTTTAACTATAAATCACTTGCCGTATACTGTTTGCTGGAAGTGCGAGACTTTCGCGGCCGTGAAGTGTCGAATATTTGCTTATTAACTATCTATCCGCACTTATCACTTTAGGCCGATCATGTGCGTTCTAGGTACGTGTGTGACGAACACTGAACATGGTCACAATTAGTGACCTAATCAGAGAGTGACACGTTTGAGAAGGGGAAGGGCGCTATCGCACTTAGTACGACGTGTAAATACACCTGCGTTATTCACATACACAGACAGTAAGTACGTTTTGAATGTTCACCGTTCACCTTGCGCACAGTCACGAATAGCTTCACCCCTTCGGGTTCGCAAATATATCTGTTATCCACCTCGAACTCGACAGAATCCTGTCTGATCTTGCTTCCCGCTGCGCCTCAATACTGTGGAAACTTATATAATGCCGCACGTTGTCACTTAGTGCTTGCGCAACTAACATGTGTAAATTAGAAGATCGTGATACATACGTGACAATCATGTCATTTTGATTAGCCGCTGCACCGGCAAGATCCTCGTGGTTGTACTTGCGTTTGTTCAATTGAGATGAGGCGAAACGACATTCACAGGATCAATCGCTATGGTCACGGTACCAGTCACTAGAACCATATCACGAGCTCTCGAAGTTCTTGCCATCATCACTGACTGATCGTGGTACGCAAAAGATGCGTGCAATTGTATCTGTACCGGTCGAATCGTTACCGAGTACGTCAGTTATTGAACAGCTTTGTAAATGCATTCAGCTTTTTGACGGAGCTTCCGCCAATCGGTTAAAGGTCTCATTACGAAGCCCCGTACCTCTATCTTCGTGTGCCGCCACGTGCGGACGATGGTGTCCCATGGTCTGTACATGTGTCGTCAGCGAGGCGCCAATGAATGTACAAGCACGTTTTCATCCATGAAACTTGCTCCTTTCGAGGGAGATTGTCGTCACGTGTGTGTCGGTCAAGGCCAACACGAGAGTACTAAACAGTCCATTTAAGCTCGCTTTATTAGAAACAGAGTGTGAATGGGTGCGTGATCATTTGTTGCAACGACGGATTTGCTGAAAAGACAGACTACTGATGATGCACTACTACGTGCTATTCTTGCGCAACGCAGGCACATCGATCGAGTGAAGACGAAGGATGGTTCACAAGTGAAAAATGACTCTTATTTCTGCAGCTTTGGCAATCTCTGGAAATTGCTCGTGCATCAGTTGTCGTCTACCCTTGGTCTGTCATGCAAATCGCTTGTTGGTTCACTTCAGCACATCGTCATCGTTGGACAAGGCATGGCTACTGTAGTCATTCATGACAAATTGTGTGGGTACATCGGTTTGTGCCGGCGAAGAGGTCACATACGCAATCTCTATGTGCTACGCCATGTGCTTGGTAGCTTCTTGACACAGTACTGGAGTAGGCATGACGATGAATACGATCCACCTTTTGGTTGCGTTTGAATGTCATCCTATCTAAGACGCCGCCCGCCATAGTGGCTGCACCATGACATCCCACTGATCATAATGCTGCCATTGTCATAAACTTGGGCACATTCAACAACACAAGTCAACGTTTACCGCCGTGGACATTTGCCTCTACATGCATGAATTCTGAATGTGCAGCTCGTTCTTTGCAATTGTACCGTTTTGTGTACGACTTAAGAAACCTTCTGCTCGCAAAAAGTATCCACTCGTACGAACATGGACAAACGACGCAGCCGAATCTTGCTATCACCATGTAATCGGAAGCAGCATCGCTCTGCATCGGATGGCCATCTATCTATCCATGATGCTACTTGTATACTACGGTCTGACGTCTCCTCAATTTTTGCGATTTGTTGAGAATCATGGCCTGACCACCTGTCAACCTATCACATTCCGCTGGGCCTGTGTCGTCGCCTCGCGAGAAGATAGTGACGGTCCATGCTTCAGGGTCGTCATATACAGTCACACACGCCTTTGAGCACAAAGCTCTCCGTTTGGCGAGCGACCACCAAGACGTCCAGCGCAATTTCTTTATTCCGAACGGAGGAGTCGCAAGCCTCTGGTGACCGCTCGATTACCTGTACGCTGGCAAAGTGGAAAGAGTACCGAAGAATTCGGTCATGGGACCCAATTGTGAAGCGTTCGTTGCGCTGGTGTGAATGGAAGCAAGCGCTGACATGTTGATTTTCGTAACCCTCTTGCATGCACTACTTCACAAAGTGGTCCATGCTGTACTGAGGAGTGAGTTTTGCGCGAGCATGCATTTACGCGTTTGAGGCTGAAATAGAAGCTACTTACATCCAGTGACGAAGAGACTTCTCTCAACAGGATTGTGTCGCACGGCACGCGTGGTCCGCAAATGATTAGCCTTGAGGACCAAAAGTCCGTTCTATCGCCTCCGACATAACGCATCTGGAGGCGTGTGAAGCTCAAGGCGCTCCGTACGATCTGCAATTCATCTGATCAGAGGAAATATTGAGCGCTGTCTGCTCGTTTCACACACGAAAATGGGTGGCTATATATATATATATACGCATCAAAGATCCAGTACGGCACAGCCTTCACCGACGTCTGCTCAACGAATCCAATCAAAGTGATGCCAGTCGTTGATGGGACCTTTTGGTGATGGCTGTTCTGTGACAGTTGGAGCGTGTGTTCGACCGGCGCGAGAACCACATGGCAGGCAGCGCCAGTCAAACACAAAGCTTCATCATCAACCAGCAGCGGCAGAACTATTCAGGACACTGCACGTCGTAGCCACCATAGCAAGACCTATGCGCGGGAGACGCAGTATCCAAAAAAGGTCAAGCTATTTGTAGAATCTGACCAGATAGCGTCTGTTCATCAACACGAGGACAGTTTGTGCATCCTTGTGGCTTGGCTGTTATGTACGATGTGAAGTAGTAATTAGTGTTGTAGCTGACTTCATGCGCACTTACAAGGCCAGCTCTGAGTTGAACGTTGCTATCGCTGATCCTTTGACAACAGTTTTGTCCACTCCAGCGGTCCTAACGCAAATGGAGAAGGAATTACATTTTATATGGAAAGGGAGACTTGCTCTAAAGCTCACAACTCTGCACTTTCTGCCGGCCCTTGTCAAACGTGATTAGGTTCAGCTGCAAGTAGCCATGCTGGTCGCCGCTACTATGAGACAAACCGGCTTGAGTCACTACTGAAGTAAAGTAAAGAGGAAGCCGCAGATAGAAGAGACGCAGGTCAGAGTGTGAGACGGTCGTGGCTAAGAAAAGGGATCAAACTCCTGACCAAAGTCTCTGCTACTGGTACGACTGGTCACTACGAAACTCGCGCACCTGCCTCACAAGCCACCAATCGACCAACCACCCGACCCTTTGCTCTCAACATGCGCATCTACACCACCGAGCTCCTCGCTGCGGTCGCGTTCATCGCAAGCCTCTCAAGATACTCCGCCTCCGGTTCCAAGACGGTGCCATCCGATCCCCGTACAAGTGATAATTCTCATGACCGTGAGGGCGACGCCAGTGACGACATCGTGCACAGCAACGACGAAGAAGAGAGCGAAGCGAGGATGGTACTGCCAGGCGACATTCTCGCATTCGGGGAGAAGTTACATGACATTGCTGACAGCACGCTTAGTGCTGCAGCTCGGACTCAACTCAACGGGCTGCATGATAACCCAGTTACCCAACCGCAAGAGCTCAATCTGATTTCGCGCGTGAGAAAAGAGCGTCTTGAGTCGAGCGGAACCGTGGCGAAAACGCATTCGCAAGAGCATTCAAGACAAGAGCTCGATCTGACTTTGCGCTTGGGAAAAGAGGATGCGCCTGTCGTGGCTCCTCTATCGGAAGCAGACAGTACGAGGATCACCGATCATGCGCCTGTCATGGCTCCTCTATCGGAAGCAGACAGTACAAGGATCACCGAGCATGCGCAAGCGCAAACGGTTCCGAAGCTGTTTACCGCTGATGAGTGGAAAAGCTGGACGGAGCATGATCCTCTGGAAGCACATGAGCTGATGCTTAAACTGGTGGAGAAGTATGGTTCCAATGATAATGGCCTCGCCAGTCTCGCGTCTGAATTGCTGAAAGCTAAGGTGGATGGTATTATTGACAGCACTAAAGCCACTGTTTTGGAGGAGGCGATGTTACAAGGCTGGAAGGATAAATCCATCACCTTCGAAAAGGCTTGTGACCTTCTGGGGCTTTTCAAAGAGGACACACGAGATGACCTGCTGAACGAAAAGCTGCAACTACTTCGTCTATTCGTAGAGATCGGCAATCGTACTAAGAATGGCGGCATAAGTGGTATATATAGCTCCCTCAATAGGGTGCTCAACCTCAAGAGATACGAACAGATAATAGTGGAATTGGGGGAGGAGTCTGCCACTGCGAACGGGATGCTATGGTATCTCGTTCAGCGGTTGATTCATAAGGGTACATCCCCCAAGGCAGTGTTTGCACACATGAACTTTGCACATATCAGTGAACCCATGGCTCAGCGTCTGCTGTTTGCAATGCGCAACTATCAACGAGAAGAAGGAACAGAAAAATTCAGTACTAAGAAGGATGTGGCGGTGGAAGCGTTCCAATTAGCGCTGACTAAGGGCTGGAAGGATGCCCTCAAACAGGCCGCAAAGACGACAACGTTACGCAACCGGGGCGCGTCCAGTTCAAAGAGGAAGAAAGACGCTGCATTGAGACACGAGCCTGCACCAGCGCCAAAAAAAAGAACTCCGAAAGGCCGAAATACCACGGAACCTTCGAAACGCCAAAAGACCACGGGACCTTCCGTCCGGCGTTAGTTGCAGCAAGACATTAGGCTCTCGGACTGGCCTTGAATAAGGAAGGGTTTGCAGCAGCAATCGAATGCTGGATTGAGCAAGTGGTAGAGTCGTTGGTGAGCTTGCAACAAGCCTAGAGTAACTTTACTAGCCTTGATCTACCAAGACAATCAGATAAGGCGAAATACAACCACTTCAACCCTTTGATTTCACGCTCGAAGCCATGATGTTCACATTTGTCAACGACGCGCTGGGTAAGGAAAAAGATCGAACCAAAACGTGTCCTGCGTTTTTCTTCAGGAGTGGATGGATTCTGAAACCGCTTCTCTTTTGGATTCTGACGCAAGCGTGTCTTCCTCCCAGCGGGATGATTAAGAGTACTAGTCGAATCGGCGCCGACATTGAATGTGCTGCTCTTCGATACTCGGCAACTGATGGCACTGTTTTCGTGTGCACGAAGTTGTGCGATGGATTGCATTCGTCATGGCATGGAGACTTGACATCAGGCAAGCTAGATAGACACTTGATTTAATGCTCTGAACACATAAAGAGCTATGTTCGTGTCGTGCTTGTTCATCGTCCTACGACAGGTATAACCCAGCGACCTTGCAAGACACATCATTACTTGACCAGCTGGTACCATGTCCTTGTTGCTTTACTCGATAGATAAGGCGAACGTGGTTCACGCCCGCTTCAAGCACGACGGGTCTTCACTGTACTCGGATTGAAACCAAACCTCTTGGTTTGTTTTCTTTCTTGGCACTAACACCAAGTTTCAATCAATCTTGCTCACACGATGCACCGTTTGCACTCCAGCGAGGGCTTCGATCGCCAAAACCACGGAGCCTTCCACGTCGCTGCCAGGCGCAACGGCGGGAGCACTCTGTGGGTCCAACTCAAACTCGAGAATCGTCACGCCCTCATTCTCCATGTGCAATCCACACTTCTTGATCTCAACCTTCCCATTGTGAACTCCGGCAATCACGTCGCATATTTGCTTCAATAAATTATGGTTCGGCAAACGTCGCTCGCCGCCAGTCTCACCACTGCAATGCTCCATTGCAGCCTCCACCTTCAGACAAAACGTGGTCGTAGCAACTGTTTCGACGATGCCAGCCATGAAGTGATCAATACCCGGCACGAAAAAGCTTGCGCCAGTTGCGGCTCGAATCATGCCCAGGTTGCGCGGCGACCGCACAACATCCATAACTTTCTGAGCAAGGCTCATTTCGTACACATTTGCCCCCACTGAACGACTGCATCGGCTGTTGGCCGCGCACTCGGGTCGTGACTCAACAACTTGCTGAGCATGTCTAAGATTTCAGGACATCTCTTTGCCGCGCGGAGATCAGCAGGGAACTTACTGTCTCGGGCATCACGGAGAGTGATGTATCGCTCCATTGTCGTGCCAAAGCGGTCGTGACACAGCTCAAAAAGGATCATTCCCAACGAGTACATGTCCGTCTTGGCGTTGTACTTCTTCCCTGCGACTTGTTCCGGGCTTGCGTAAAGATACGTGCCAACACCCGCAGTCACCTCAGTGCTCTCCGACATGTTCGACCACACCGACGTAGACAGAGGAGTGTCCCGCACACCATTGGAAAGATGCCCTTGTTGGGGATCATCAAGACTTGCCGAGGCATTCAGGCTGCTTGCATTTGCAGCGTAGCGCGATAAGCCGAAATCCCCCAACTTAATCTCATCTCTCTCCACGTCGGCACAAAGATATTCGCTGGCTTCAGATCGCGATGAATCAGTCCACACGAATGTACGTGCGCACGTGCACTTGCA
>JH598038.1:0-66389 GCA_000173235.2 Hyaloperonospora arabidopsidis Emoy2
TAATCTTGCGCTAAGGAACACATTAGAACGATTGCGAGCCATGCTAATTTAGACAATGACGTCACCACACGACATTTTTGCGCAAAAACGAATCAATTGTATATGATTACGACAAAAGTGAATTTTAAAATCCAGCTGATGTGATATTGCTACCTCTGTTCTCGATTCATAATTAGCCAATCATGTAGCGTTATATTGGACTGAAGGGATTTTACCAGAAAACTGAGGGGAGATTAACGGTTCCCTTATTTTTTTACGAGTACGTCGTGGTTACTGGATACAAAACGTCAACGATATATATGCAGAGGACAAGGACACTGACAAGGTTCATACATCGACGTCGCCACCAAATTATTATGGGCCTCTGAGATGCTCTAGGCTACAAACTTTCTATCTTGCCACTGTCCTGGTCAATAGGTAAGAGTCAGTCATTCCTCGGATAAGCTGAAATAGTTGCATACAAGATGGGGGCACCCGACCTGGCAAACATTGGGAAAGAAGTCTCGTAGCTAGGAGATATACTGGTCAAAACTCTCCTTCAAGTTTAAGTTTCCTATCCGTGAGCTTGAACGACTAATTGTCGCTGTTGCGGGGTCGCAATGCTTTCTTGAACTTCTTGCGGAGACTGCGTTTACGACTGAATACATTCTGCAGCGTGGATGGCCCAGCTTCTTGAATTTTGGCAAGCACGAGACTGTTCTCGGACGATATGATGCTCGTGACATTACCTGCTGTACCTGCACGACCTGTACGGCCGATGCGATGCAGATAGCTCACAATGTCACTAGCAAACTCAAACTGGACGACATGGCCCACTTTGGTGGTATCCAGGCCTCGTGCTGCGATATCAGTGCAAATAACGACGAGGTCCTGATCGGAATCGGCTTCACAGTCAAGTCTCTTGATAAGTTGCTGACGTTGTGCTCGATCGACGTCCTTGTGGAATAAAGCGCAGTTCGTCAAGTTCTTGTCGTTTTGCAAGAAATCGAAGAGCGCGTCGGCACTAGCAATGGATTTGGTGAACACAAGCGTCTTCTTGCATGTCGTCTCTGATACGCCATCTTCACCACGTTTCGAGGCAGCCAGGATGTCGTACAGGAGTTCACAGCGAGCGTGCTGCTCGTTTATAAAGTCGCCACTCATCGCAAATTGTTGCAGGTCATGAGACCGCAGGGTCAGGTTTGGCAGCACCCGATGAAATCCCTGCAAACCCGTACCAACATGTTTACAAAAGAAATGAAGCACGAGCGATACCTCATGTGAACATACCTCGGTAGTGGCAAACACTCATGTGAACATACCTCGGTAATGGCAAACACGGCCGACGGAAACTTGTAGTCGATATAGTGACGCACAGATCGTTTGCCGTAGTCCGGAATCGTTGCGTATACAATCAAAGCAGTAACACAAACACCAACCATTTCTCAAGAAGTTAAGGAAAATTGCGTGATCAACAGATGAGAGTAAGCGTTAGTAGTAAGACCCCATCCAAAATAATATAGTGAAGAGGATATTGCACTGAAAACAGTTTGCGTGTGTTCCGTTTCAACGTCCTCGTCTTGGACTTGTCGATCCCGTGGATCTGCATCCTCCCAACGATTCAGCTCCGACTTCAATAGCGGCTGATTGCGAATTGTTGCAAGAATCTGCTTCGTCTCCTTCTCGAATCCACCACTGAGTAGCATGTCGGCCTCATCCACAACCACCAGTTGCGTGAACGCAAAGTCTCGTGGTTTACTGGCACGGAGCAGTGCACCAGGCGTCGCGACCACAAGGGGACACGCAAGTCCGCCCTGTTGTCCTAATGTCTGCCTTGAAGACGACAAGCTTAATGCCTGTCGCGCAAGTTCCGGATCAATTTGATGTAGTACAACAGCTACTTGTCGCACAAGTTCCTGTGACGTGGTGAGCACCAAAGCCGCTGGAAAGCGCATAGCACTTGTTGGCAGCGCCTTCCGACGAAAGTGCTCGATAATTGGCAATAAGAAGGCCAGTGTCTTGCCGCCACCTGTTTCAGCAGCTATTACCACGTCATGGCCCATTAGAATAGACGGAATGGCCTTGCATTGGACAGACGTCGGGGTACTTAATCCTAATTGAGACAATCGATCGATGAGTGTGGTACTGAGGCCTAAAGACTGGAAAAAGCGAGCGGTTTTTGGCAGTATTTGCAACTTTGGATATGGTGGGGACACCATGGAAGTAGAACGGATAGATGAAGCGGCGCATGACTTGTAAATGCGAGGCCATCGCAATAGCATGGTGGACTTGAAGTGGTGAGGAAGGTCTCCGTTATTGAATGGAGCACTTTGCTTGGCATTTCTACCACTAGAATGGTGCGAAGAGCATATGTGACGAGGCGAGATTAAACGCTGATGCAATAATTGCTCTGTATTGCCGACTTGTAACCCTGCAAATATGAAGTTTGTACCGCGCGGGTGTTGGTTGCCCGGCCAAATGAGCAATTTCAGCTAGGATGCTGACGACTGCTGCGAAAGTACTACGATACACTGATAGCAATTAAGCAATTATGTGTTCTTGCAAGGATGAGTGAGGTGTTGTCCAAAACGAGCGAACAGAGGCTTTACTGTGCTTCACCAGAGAGATATACCAAAAGGAAGTAGATGTGTTCACGATGCGGTTATCCCTGCATTCGTACGTATGCCTTATTAAACAGTTATAAGATATTTGCTTGTTACCTAGCACTGAGCAATGGTGAACATGCTTTTGTTTACTTTAAGTAAGGACGTTGGTTTCGTACCGCTCCAATCACTCCGTGAGGTATATCTCGTCCAGCTTCATATTTTGGTACTAGCAATTGTGTTTATTGCAGCGAGCGACCTTTGTTCTCATCCAAAGGGACGCTACAAATTGTAATCATGTAGCATAGCTGATGTCTCAATGTCGGGTTTAAAGGAAACATGTGCCCAAATGTCTTCTAAATCTCGGCGGAATAAGCCTTTCAATCACAAAGCAAGCGCTTTCGCGTCACAACGTCAGTTGACAATATACTTACCTCTATTCCGCTGTTAACACGTCAGGACGCCACTTAGTTTATGAGTGAGGATTGCAGAAAGGATAAGATGCGCGGGTTTAAAGTAACTGTAGCTTCATGTAAAGCACGCACGCGCACCACGTCACGTTACCCATTTACCACGTAAGCTTATTCTTTGTATTCGTGTCCAAGTGACCTTCGTCGAGACACAATGCTGAGCGAACAATACAGAAGGGTCTGTGTGCAATATACAGCGGCATCAAGTTTAAGATACGATATTGCCTTACGCATAGATCGTGGCACCGCATCAGTGGCTTGTTAAAGCCACCTTTCCATTCAAAAGGCCTATAACTAGTGCAGCCGCCATGAATCTCCTCTCCCTTCAAGTACGACCAAGTGTTTGCGTACTGTTTTCGCCGTGCAAATTTCACCAAAAGTCCGGAGTAAAACCAATCTACGACCAAGTGTTTGCGTACTGTTTTCGCCGTGCAAATTTCACCAAAAGTCCGGAGTAAAACCAATCTACGTTCCAAAAACCAAGGCAAGAAGGCGCCATGTTCTACAACACGCCACATCCCGATTGCGCCGAGTGTCACTGAGGCCTCTGTCAATCCTGAAGCTTGTCTCAGATCTGCGAGTTTGCAACATACTCCATGCTCGTATGGCAGGTGCTGCAAGCGTACTTCGACTTGTTCTGCTATTTCCTCACAAAAATGCAGCGTTGACCTGAATACAGGATCAAGATTGTCCTTCCTCCTCCTACCCTTATCGAAAAAAAATCGCGTCTATACCTCGAACATGGATGAATATGATCACTATTCCGAAAAACAGAAATTCACATGCTTTCAGTATGCGATCATAGACCAATAGGAGATCGCCATATAACTATAGCCAATGTGTGATTCATCATATAGCAGTTTCAGCGAATCGGACTGATAGGGGTAGGGCAATCTCATTCCGCCATATTTTGTCGGAATGAAGTTGGAATATGTGTGATCTCCATACAAATGCCAAGTCCAAGGCACACTATGTTGCACATTGTAAAAGATTCCGACAAAATAGGGCACCTCTCTATTTTATTAACTGTATAACTTATTATATTTATATAGTAGCGATAAACAACTGCAAAGTTAATTCCACGATAACATAAACATTAAGCTTGTGTTTTAGCCTGTCTATCCAGCATACAAATGTTAAGTCATAGCTGCAGCAAACTGAATATTAGATTTTATACACGCTTGTACACTTCAATAACAAGACAGCACAGGAACATGAGTATTCAGTCGTTGGTGCCAGCCAACACCAAGTCGGCCATGTCCACAGCTGTGAACAATTTCAAGAACTATTTCGCGTCGGAGTCCGTCACGGTTGAACAGCTGAACATGTCTATTCTCAGTGACCCGTCTGGTGCGTGCTTCGTCGCAGTAATGGAGAAGTTCGCCATGCACCTCGCCTATATCAAGGGCAGAAATGGCGAATTCTTGGCGAAGAACTCTGTGATTTCCTATTACAGACAAGTGGAGAAGTGGCTGCTCGGGTTCTTTGCGTCACAAAAACCACTCGTGGAAGACAGGCTACTCGAGGTGGCGCGCACTCTGTAGAGACAATCCATGACGAGAGTGAAGGGAGTAGTCGTAAAGAAAGCTGCATCGTGCGCAAAAGGTGATTTGCTATTACTTATGAATTACTGATACATGACTGCCACGAGTTCGACGGACTACCAAGACGCTGCGCTTGTGTGACTAATGTGGCATGTCTTCGGCCGGGCTTCTGACCTATCGCTGGTCCTCAAGCAAGGTCTATCCATTAGCGCCAACAATGTACTATTCGTTCGGCTAATCCGCGTCAAGACATCCGAAGAACAAGGTCTTTCATTATTCCCCGACAAAGAGACATTCTCAACATGTCCAGTTCACGCCATCGCTGTGGCCCTACTCATGCAGTCCGCCCCATGCATTTCACTGCTACCACAACTCACCACCAAGATTAATGTTTCAGATCCTGCGAGTACCGTATCAATTCCGCTGGTGGAGCTTCTTGACGGTGGATGCCATGTTGAAGCGGGAATTATTAAAGAAACGACTTCTGGACTCGCAAACACTCGCGCTCCAGGGGTCATAGCTACGTGAATATAATTCTGAAGAATTCGGCAAAAAGGGCACGTGTGGAAAGTGAGCTGACGTCACACTCGTTTAGGCGTGGGGGAGCTCAACATGCGAATGGCAATCCTCAGTTGAGCGCGCAATGGATTTTCGACCGAGGCTCTTGGAACAGCTACGAACAAGGCATTTTCTTACGTCTTTAACACCACTAATGAAGACCAGAAGATCGCGCGGGTTTTAAGTGGATGGGGTTCGAACGAGAATGTACATGTATCCGACCTATCTGTCTTCGACACAAACTCTCTATCAAAAATTTCAAGGGTTCAGGCGCTCATGTTCAGCACATGCGGCAACCTCAATGATAGCTGACTTAACTTTTACCAACGTTTCCTCGACTACTTTGCAGCACACTTAATCCGCCACTACCCACAATTTAAACTGCTAAATCAAGTGCCCCAGCAGTCAAGCGCCTGGAGGAATGCGTGATCACTGCGGAGCGTCCATTAGCAGATATAATGATCTGGTCAATGAAACTAAACGAAGTGGAGCACGTGGAAGAAAGAAGTGGAAACAATTTGAGCAATGATTCTGACTTAAAGCAGCACAAAAATAATCAAGCGACTATTAAGTTCCAAGAGACTGTAATTAGCGGACTTATCGAGATGAATAAGCGCTGGGAAGATCGAATCTCATCAGTCGAATCCGAATTGAAGAGGCCGAAAGAAGGCGATGTTCACATATTTTCTGCAATTCATTCATGTGAAGGTCCCATGGATGTGGGTGAAAATTCATGCGTCAAGAACAAACGAAGAAAAACGCAGCAACTAGCCTCTCGACGGTGTGATATGAATGGTACACTCGCGAACCGCGTATTTGGATGTATCAGGCTTCTCGGCAGCAGGTGTACAGCTCAAGAAAGACCGTCGCCTACATGAAGCTATTGCTAGAGAAGGGGTACTCCTCTTACCGCACGGGCGCTTGTATTCTCTTCGCAACTGAGTGGGTATATTAACAGAGGCAATAACATATCATGAAGCTGAAATTGGCCAATGGAACGGAATTCCCCACACGTACATACCTAAATTTTAGTCTTTTATGTTAGAATGATAGCATCATAGCATTGAACTTACCCTTTAGTCGCACTTCATGGTCCCAGCCGCCAATCGATACCACAGGAAGAGCAGTGTACTTCTACAGTATTTTGCTCTTCCTGTAGCAGCGTCCCGTCCAGCGAAGATTCTGCCTCACTTGGTCTTAGCACACGGTCTGTACTGATGCCAACACAGGCCAAAACGTAATACAGTGAGTAATTTCTTAGCGTCCAATATTATAAATATAGCTTCCTTTGTGTCAGGCACATCATCGTTCAGTGTCAAGTACCTGGTACTAGTAAGCGCATGTTGCGCTCAAACTTAGCAATCGGCAGTTGCTTCACAACACCAGCTCGCGAAGCCTTTCCATCCCAGTGGAAGATCACCGACGAGAGCAAGCTCAGCCACCTAAAACACGCTGTCAATAGAAATAGGAAAATTTGCAGGCAAACAAGCGCTTCACCAAGCAATTTGACGTTGACATTTGCGGCACTGCATCCATCACAACCACATAAACGAACAGCCGCTTGTCAACACATTCTATATTTGACGACATGCCGAATACTACGACGTATCGTTAAATTATATTCGCCCTTTATAATCAATCGATACTCGTAGTGGATCTTAGGGAACCGCGCGACTTATGGCATCTAGCAGCCACTCGCCAAATCTGTACGAGATCAACACTGATAAGATGCAAATATCACTAGCCACTTCATTATTTATCATAACAATGTGACACGGAGGTATATAGCTGTAGCAGCAGCAGCAGTATCAACCAGCAATAACAGCGTCAAATGCACCACATGAAACACACGCTCAATCCAGTAATACACGACACCGTACTTACTTGTGTCGAAGATCACTGTCCACCACCAATACAGCAGCTACAAGCGCACGTTCACGGTGGCACATTTCTGCACAAAGTTACACTCCCCACGGAGAACGGGCGCCACAATTCCGTCAAGTTCTGCCCACGCAGCGGCTCCCAAGATGTGAGCGGCAGCCCTGCATTGCAAAACGACCACATCGAGCGACGTCAGAGCCGGCAACCTGCCCACCTTCTCTGTCAGCAGAGGAGTACCTACCTGGTACAATGGCTACATTCCATAGTCTGCTAGTTTCCAGCAGCGTAATATTCGTTGACTCGCTGGACCTAAGTCGAATAACGAGTGCCGACACAGGCCAAAATATAATACAGTAAGTAGGTTCTTAGCGTACAATGATTAAGCTCCCTAAATAGGGGACCCTATCTATATATTAGAGCTCACTAATTTGTCGGAATCATTTTTCGGAATGAAAAATTCGTCGGATTCTTTATGGTATGGTTCCCCAGTAAGTACCGTATCAACTGAAGAGCTTTTCTCTCAATCAGCTTGCTCAATTCCGCTTTGACCTGAGCGTGGATGACATTGAAGCCGATACAAAACAAGTCTTCTATCTAATGAAGCGCGTTGTCGAAGAGGTCGCGACACTGGTGTCTTCTACCGTGACGTTGGAGAGCACGGTCTAGAACTCATTACCTTTGACTATGTGATGATGATCCGCGTGACCAAAGTGGCGTTACGGAGGCAAAGTGACGTCTGACAAGGAGACATGCGATGTCTGAATCAAGGCAGATGAAGCCATCTTATTGCCAGTGCCACGTAGCACTGACGTCATGTACGACACCAAACAGTTGCGATTTGCGGCGCCACGCCAGGAAGAAAAAACAATGCCAAGCTTGGAACAACCTTAAACAAAGTATAGCACTAGCCAGTCATTCCAACATTTATAACTAACGAATACAGAAAGCGTCACGTTCACAATAGACCTAACAATGCTCTGTCATGTTTCGATCGCCCTAACTCCTGTATAACAAGAGAGACTAAAGTCTCACATGACATCAAGTGTGTAATATTAGCGCAATAGGGACAGCATCCACACATCATGTCCTGCCAGTTTTTCGAGCATAGACGATGAGGTCGCGATACTGGTGTCTTCTACCGTGACGTTTGAGAGCACGGTGTAGAACTCATTAACCTCGACTAAGAAATAATGAGCAGCGTGACTAAGGTAGCGTTACTGGGGCAAAGTGACGTCTGACAAGGAGAAATCGCTTGACTTGCTGATCCAAAGAGTTGTGTGCTTCTGACCACTCCAACTTGGCGACAGACTAGTGTCTTTTGGGTTACATTTTTGCATCACTCGAGAGCTTCGCAGCCGCGTCGTTGTCGATGAACCAGTAGACAACGCCATCCGTGGGCTTGACGTTGGCTGCAGGAAGAGGTGGCGTCCGTTTCTCAATTCCGATCATGTGCGGCATTAGCTCGGCCTTGTTAGCTCCAGTAGCGACAAACGCGATCTACACAGACAGTGGTGTGCTATCAATGGAATGTCCAAGCAATTTGGTGACTACACACGAGACACGTACATTGGCAGCATTGTTTAGGACCGGGTAAGTGAGCGTGATGCGCTGCGACGGCGGCTTCGGTGAGTCTTCAATGGACGCTACGAATAATGTCTTCTCCTTCAGGAGCGGATGACTGGGGAAGAGCGAGCACATGTTTTTTCATCAAAATTCTTCACTTGCTAGAATTAAAAAAATATGTGTTTTAACTGGGCGTTCTAAAAGTATTTATCGTCTATTTATGATTTCACGAATTCAATCATTTTGTTTAGCTTTTACTAGTTCAACAGGAATATTATTAGTGTCTGAAGTTGAATTTTTCTCTATAATTTTAATAATTACATATGTAGGAGCAATTACTGTAATTTTTTATTTGAATTATGATGTTAGATATTAATTTTTTTAATAGATTATGAGAAAAAAATTTCGGTTATTTAAACCAAGGTAGATGAAGCTATCGAAGACTATTATTCCCCTGTATCAGCCCTCTCACGTCAAGCGGAATTCAAGCTCCTTTAAGCATAAGACAAGAAAAGACAAGACAACAACAGAAGACATCACACATCCACGATTGGTATTTCTATAGAGACCCTTGTACTCCTTCAGCCGACTCACTTCGGAAGTGAGACGCAGACAAAGGAGAACTTTGATGCGAACTACTAGTAGCTATCGACGCGCCGTCTTGCTCTCTGCAGCACTTCTACAATAGAGTCGGAGGGTTCAGCAACTTGGTGCCGATAGAGCCCCCCACGGCGAAGGGCTTGCCCACCCGCGTACAGTGGGAGTCTTTGCCACCGTTGGAGAAGATTTGTACCTCTCTCACAAAAGTCACGTCAGATGCATGTGGTTTCCACTGATCATGGTCAAGGGACCAGGCTTTGCTTCACACACGTAGTATTGCTCGCCACCGGCCGTGATATAGTACTCATTCCAGCAGTTGATGTTGCTTCCCCTGGAATCACTACGCTTGATCTTCACGAGTGCACCGGCAATCACATTCAACGGCGGGATGAGGAATTCGCCTGATTCCGAGCTTAAACACTGAGCGGGCTTCTCGGTGTTCGACGAGTTGACCACGATGGCGCAACCATCACTCTGTCTGTTGGAGATAATCGCCTAGTCGAGACCATACAGATGGCCCTCGTCGAATCGAGCGGAGACATCATAGAGAACAGTCTTCCCGTCGTCCGAGATAACTGGTTTGGCTACCATTTCATACTGACCAACAGGCTGACTTTTCACCTTTGACGTGACAAGGATGGAAAGATCCGGCCACGACGTTGTTCTCTAGACTGGGTCTAGTAGTGAGTTGTCTACAAAAGGTGACTGAGCGTCCGAGTGCGAGAGGGTTGTGGGTGCGTGTCAAGAAGCAAAGCAATTGTGAGGTCTCATATAGCCATCCTCAAACCATGATAGAAGACGAGGTCGTCCAGACGAATCTCGAATATTGGGTATTTCGTATACCGAATAGAAAACACAAGCTTTGATTGCAACTTCTACGGGAGGGGCTAGATTGCAGCCAGTAAAAAAGTATTATGCAGCGGGTGAATCAGCCACTACATAAACTGCATAGTTCTGTCCAATAAGGCGATTGATGCGCGACTGCCGAACACAGAAGTTCACTAGATATGGCGAATTTAATAGAATTGTACAGTCGGTCAGGTCGCCAATCCCCTCTCACCTGCCACATCCCCGATAATTAAGTCTATACGGTGGTCTGTAGCTATAATCTAATGTGATAAACCTTTTTTTAAATATGCAGTCACGCTCAAGTCACATCGAGCCCCAGCCCCTCATTTGGCCACCCACCTTCTGCTCTCGCAAGGGGGCCGGAGCTGGAGGGGCCTACCTCGGATATACTTTTAGCGCAGCGTATGGTTGCGCGGGAGTAGGCACGGGGTGGTTAACGATCGACGTCGACCCCGTGCCTCGGGTCACTACTTCGGTATACGCATACATCAGACCACGGGACCGCGTCACCGGTCTATTGGGGGCAGTCACCAAGACTGGCGGCGCCCCCTTCTTCACGCGTTGTCGCTTCGGTGGTCGAGCACTACCAGCTCGATGGGTCGCACAAGCTGGAAGATCGGCAAGATTATTCACCTCGAGACGTTCCCTGCGTCACCGTAATAAACGCTTTGGCGATCACGACATCAAGTTTTGGATGGTTGCTAGAGCTACCACACCAGATACTGCCGCTGCGTGCGGTGGCATTCTCCAGACTTGCGACGTCTCTTCGGCTGCACGCACATAAGTCGGCTGGCTGCGCTTGGTTCATCGATTCGATTGGGCGTCTTTTTAGGTGCCCTGGCATCTATGCTGCATAGGGCTGTGATGCACTGAGAGCGCTTGAAAGATAGGCTCGAACCTGGCTTGGATCAAATGGTCTTTGACCTTCGCTACCCTCGCTCATGGCCCCTCGGAGCACCACCTCGTAGAACAGGTTTTCGGGTTGTACGTTCTGGCACCTCAGTCGATTGTTAATTGCATTAATGGACAAACCTGTAACTCTCTGTAAATGTAAATAAGACTTAGCGATCGGGACCAAGCTAATCATTATGAGCCCGAAGGGTGAAGCTATTAGTGAGTGTGCGCAAGGTTAAATACCGAACTTTTAAATCGTACTTAGCTGTCTGTATGTGTCTCTCTGTGTGTGTCTATCTGTAAATAACGCAGTTAGGTGTACCTGACTCGTACTAAATACGATCTAGCCTGTCCCCTCTTATAGGTTGATTATCATGATAGGTGTCACTCTATGGATAGGTCAATATTGTGATGCACGCACCTGATTGGCTTAAAATCGATCAAAGGTAAATATGATCACATAAGAAAATTTGGACGCTCATAAGCACAGGCCGATAGCGTTGCCCTACCTTACATAACAGGGTTAATACAGACATTAACAGCATTATACTCATTCTTTAGTGTCTGCTGTTGTATAGTGTTTTGTACCTTGATTCAGCTCTCCGAACTGGATTACTTATATCAAAGGGCGAGCTCCAGAGCTTGCTCCCCTATATTATTGTTGTAAACACTCTTCTATCTCTTACGGACCTATGTGAGCTTGTACCACTCCAAAGTGATGATCTTTGTTTACATTGAAAAAAGCAGAACATCCTTAATTTACGCTTCAAAGATAGGTACTCCATCGTATTGTGAGACCACTCCGTCGAGCAGCAAAATTTCCGGGGGGTAGGGGAACACACAGATATGTATGGGTAGTGACGAAGATGTGGATGTACACACACACACAAATGTATGTGTGCTAGAAATGGACTTTGCGATGGCAAATAGGAGACCAAAGAGTGCCGCGGATGGTGATGGGGACGTCAACGGCAGCGAAAATGCTCGTGCTCGGCAATTCTCGATCGCGCCTAACAAATTTTCGATGCACCAAGCTAACCTAACCCGGTCACCTTCTCGTGATGGATATCATTATTCTCAACATAATCCATATGAAAATGACGCAACTCACCTTCACACCTCACAGCGAATAATCTGGAAAATATAGCGTTACGGCGGTCAACATTTACTTCGCCTTTCGAGCTAATGAGTAGCTTTCCATTCATTTAATATGTTACATTCTTCAGTTGTTTTGCTAAATTATTAATTTTCTCTGTCCGATGCAGCTTGACTTCTGCTGCCCTCGTTCCATACACATTGTGGTCAAGCGTTTGCAATTTGCCTGTAACTGAAGTTAAGCTACTGCCAAAATTAGTGACCATCTGAGTTCGGCAGTCGCGCATAAATCGCCTCATTGGACAAAATTGTGCAGTTTATGTAGTGGCTGCTTCACCGGCTGAATATTAGTTTTTTTAATGGCTGCGATACAGCCACTCCCAACTTCTACACCGAGACTCGATGTAATAAGCATCTGGGTGGATCACTTGGGAAGTAACAGCTGAAGACACGACAAGGATGCTGTGGTGATCGTATGTTCGCTGTCAATCGTGATTACGGGCTTCCCATCCTTGACTCTATTCGATGCGCGCACGATGTGACTACAGTACCTTAGCACCTTGCGAGTATGAAGAGTCCCACGACGTGAAGATAGTGGCCGAAGACTTTGCTTCGAAGTCTCAATTCATTACTATTCATTGTGTACTACTTAACCGAAGGCGTGATTCTCGCTGCATGGTACTGTCAAATGAGCTTCAGAAGTCAGAACGTGATTCAGTTACTCCAAAAACAGCTTATCTGCCCATGTATCTGCATGGACGTTACGTCGTCAGAATTTCAATCAGACGAATGTGTGTCGATTCGACGTAATGCTGGCCACACTCGGTAGTCCAAGGGTCCTTCTTTCTCAGGAGATTGGACACGATGAGCCACCTGGAAGACCGGCGGTTATATCGTGGCTCGGGACTTTTTAGAAATCTCGCACATAGTGACAACGTATAAGTAGATAAGCTGAACCTCTGTTTTACATTTGACGGGCTCGTCTTGCGACAGGACTACCTTGAATAGAGCGAAAGCATTATGTAATGTTGCATGGACGTCAGATCGTCACAGTTTCAATCAGATGACTGTTCGTATACCAGAAGTGGATTTAAGCGCTTTTATATTCGACTGACTCGTCTTGCGACAGGGCTAATTAAAAAAGAGCGAAGGCATTATGTAATGCTGCAAGTACGTCAAATCGTTATAATTTCAATCAGACGACTGCTTGTAATCTAGACGTGGACATAAGCGCGTATTTAATTCGACGGGCTCGTATTGCGACAGGACTCCCTCCCATAGAGCGAGGGCATTACGCAATACTGCATGGACGTCAGATCGTCATAATGTCAATGACTGTTTGTAAACTAGACGTGGATTTTTGGGCCTTTGTGCACGCGTAAACATGCGGTCAATATGGGGCTTGCCTTCGTCATAGTTGCTGGAAGACGCAACGAATGAAATAACCAACCTATGGATCACTAAACATAAGGACATAAACTCTTATGCCAAACAGTCATGGGTTCCCGGTGTACAACGCAGGTCTGGACAGCAAGAGTGTCTCCACTTCAAAACGGAATCGATATCTATTTAAAACTCATAGAAATCGTAAAGTATAACTTAAAAATACTATAGCGGTTACTTGTCAACGACTGTCACCTTTCTCACTGATCTGGAAGATCGGGGCAGTAAACTACGAAGTTCGTTAGCCTTACCTCAAGAGGTATCAGTTATTAGCATTCTCATATACTCTAGGCCGTTAGGATAACAGGAAGCAGCTGTTTAGCAGCATAGGTATAAATATGGGCTAGCACGTCCACCTGCAATGACACTAGACGTATAGGTCTCTTAGGCAGAAAACCTATCGATTGTGGATACCCGAGCGATCGCCTTAATATTGTAGAATTTCGACAAGATAAGGACCGGCACTTATCCAGACTGTTACTGCGTCGAATCGGGTTACGACATACGCCTTCTTCATTCCATCGGGAGAAGCAAATGCGCCTTTATAAGCTAAGCTGCGTTGCAGGGGACAAGTAATTATTTGCTCGCGGCAGTATGCCTGATTATCGGAGTTCTGCCGCGAGCAACTACTTAGATCGTTAGGGATCGAGGCTAATCCGAACTATGAATTTTGCTATTCCGTACCGCAAACGCGTAAAACGTTTTTATGGACAAATAATTACCTTGAAAGTTATAGTTTATCCGTATAATGCTATATGAAGAAGCTCAGAGGTACGAGGTTTGTAGAGCTTCCTCTATCTGGTTTAGTTCCTGGTATGTCACCTTCCAACAAGCTTTATATAAAATATGTAGTGCAGCTTTAGCGGCTTGCTGTGGCTAGCAGAGCACCATTACTGCTAAATCCATATTCCACGCGATTTAGCCCTGTCTCTACATCCTGAAAGTACAACGAGAGATCGTGGCTTGTTGAGCATAGGACGTCCGCTGCTGTAAGATTAAAATAAAGTGTCCGCATACCCTTTGTAGTGGAGCTACACAGCTCTTAGTCATAGGAAGGTTTACGACTCTAGAATTCACTTAGTTCTACGGAACCAAGCTCCTATCAATTTAAAGAGTCTCTAATTCTTAGAACTAATCAACAAAGACCCTAAGTCTTTAAGCTCGTAGAGCTTCTAGTCCTGGTTCAAGGGACTAACAACGACTCTAAGAATCGTACAGACAAGGTGCTCTATAGTATACGCCACAAGCTGGCTCTTACTCTTAACGATCTACTGACGTCTTTACAAGACATGTGTCACTCAAAGATCAAAAGGGGAGCTGAAATTTTATTTCTTAGATTTAGCTGTAATAAACCTCATTCAACTACCTAATACTAAGGTTAAACTAATTTTCATAGTAATCTTCAGTCTATTAAAAGTTGATGGATGGTACATCAATCTGTCATCAATGGATGACGGATGTCATCAACCACATTAATTATCACAAATAAAACATGGAGACTGTATACCACATATACAAGGTATATCGCTTTAGGGCGGTAACGGTCGTGTTACCCGGCTACACCCTTCCCCACCAGACTGAAGTTACTAAATAAAGTCAATCGATTCAGTACCTCATCGAGGCCATTAGTGAACAGTAAAACTCACGGTTGTTCAACGCATTAGGTATAGCAACGCCAAACGAGTCTTCGACTCTTTCTGACCTCCTTGGCATTGAGAAGGAAGAAGTGGACTATAACAGTGATGTCGAATTCAAAGCCAGCACAAGCGTGCAAGACGACATATCGAGGAAGGCACCCAATACGTTCCCCGAACGTGGGGCTGTGGATGCGCTAAGTGCGCTGCACACGACACCCGGTATGGGGTCGGCAAACATCACGAACCCGCTTGACGAGGAGCAGGAGCAGGCGCTCCAACAACGGGAGAGCGCTCAACGCAGATATCAGATCATGGTGACGCTCAAAAGTCATAATGAATCTATTTTTACCACTCTCAGTGTGGAGGAACTTCTCCGACAGACTTTGGGCCAACCTTTGGCATCGTGGATTATTACCGCGGTGGCCGCTACAACTGAAGAGGTCGAAGCGGGCAGGGTATTGCGTGAGAGTTACCTGGTGCCATAGGTTATGACTCCACGTCAATACAAGGCAAGTCTTTTAAAGCAAGCTTATGGTGTACCAGTTCCACCCATTAGGAGTGTCCCCGTACTCCTAGACGTAGGAGAGTTGGCCTCCGAAGAAGACAATGCATTTATACGCTGGGTGCATAAAGCACGACGCTTGAGCAGCATTAATGCTTAAAGAAAAATCGCCGAAAAGGATGACGTGCGTCTCGAGCGGAAACTCCGTTATGACTTTGCCATATTGAGGGCCAAAGACCAGTTGAGGGCGATGTTGCACACGCATTACGCTGCGTATGTGCTGATAGCTGCGATTCCACACTGGTCTTCGGTCGTGGACCCGGCTACTGCTCACATTTCTGGGGAGAAGCGGGGGGGGGGTCGCAAGTTAACCCCGACCATGACGCTCAAAAGCACCCACGGCATATGGGCAATCTTGCCGAAGGGGTATCTCGTACTCCCATGAGTTCTCAGACTCAGGGTACCCCGACACTTCACCAGATACTGGTATTGGGCATGACGATGACTTTGTTTTAGTAACCTCTCCACATAGAACTGGGGGTTCCCTTGCTCTTCAAGAAACGCCGGTGGCGGCCGGTGTGTCGGCTGCATCCCATGAGGCTTTGGATCACGAGGTAAACAGTCGTCGCGAGACTTGGACAGACCCAGCGCACGCTTGATGTGGTGCAACCCCGTCTGTTGACGTTTGAGACGAGTCAGAAGCGCACGAAGACGCAGCTTGATCTCCTGATTCGGATGTAGCAACATGTGTAAGGCCAACTTTCGCGGCGCAAGCGCCTCCCGATCGACCTGGGACGAATCCCGATACGACTTAAGGAGAACAACTTAAAACACGGATTGTGTGCACACAATCCGTGTTTTACGTTGGTCTGTAGGTTGAGCGTATACGCAAGAACCTCCTTGGCCACGACCGTTAATGGTCCTATGAAACGAGGACGCAGCTTCGTCTTAAACACAGCAGACAATATATTTGTAGGTAAATTCTTAGCGTTAGTAAGACTCCGACTACTTCAGCATATATTTATCGTTCATTTATACAGATGTGGATAGTTCGTTGGCTTGTTATGGTATGATGCTTCAGCTTCCGCTTTCCCAATGTCATTTGATGTTAATGACCTTGGCCAATGCGTTGGATTTTCAGTGACACGACCATGGATATTAATTGCACTCTCTACAGCCTCTAAGGACGCGTAGACCGTGTATGTAGTTCAAGCATCTGCGCATCATGTATAGAGATATACAAATGTAGGTCAAACCATAAGAATATAGAGTCAGTGATTTCTCACTAAGGGTTCATCGCGAACTGTTGCCTTATCGGTACTCCATCGCCAGCCACATTTGCTCTTACATATTACTCTTTAGGAACATGTCCCTTTAGCCGTGTTTGTCTCTGAGATACAATTGAAACAAGACATCCAGAAGGAAGAAGGCGTTGCCAAATTAGGGCGAGATTACTCTAAATTTTATACAAAGATCATGAGGCGTGGTGAGGTAAGAAGATGAGTGGAGGAGGGTCCTACATTTCGTATTGCACTGTGATTGGGTATTTTATTTTTGATAAATTTTAGGGGCCATCGGCACTCTCAAAATAATGATTTGTTTATCTAGGGGGTATCCACGTAGTAATCAAGGGGTGTCTACCTAGTTAGTCCCTTTTTATCTTCTCATTACCTGGGTCATTTTTTAGTTTCTAAATATCTGGGGCATTTTCCCCAGAACTGAAATAGAACCAGTGGTTGTAATCGTCAAACTCGACGAGCACAACCTTGCTGCGTAGTTATCTTATAACCTGATCTAGCGATAAACCTCACACAAAAATAAATAACTAGCATAATGAAACAATTCTTATTAATTCCACAAACAAAAAGAACAAGCTCGATGCACGCATCGAGAGCTGTGAATCATCACGAACCTACATTTTTAACTCGGTTTGATGTAGACAAATTATTTATCTGAATTGGTTTCTATCAAATCTACTAACCCGCTTTTCTAATTGAGCATAATACATTTATGAGCTATATCTTTTTATAAATGTATCTACTTGGAGTTTCTAGGCGAGTCACTTGTTCTTAAGGATCCCCAATTTGCAACCCATACTTTAAATAAATCTATTCCGTACTTAAAAACGGGTTGCGATTTTACGGACATGTATCAGGCTTTACGATAAATAATAACGATAGCCAATATATAGACCACTCCCTTCTTTTCTAGTAATACCGCAGAAAAATTGCACCCGCTGATTGAGAGCAGTACTTAAAAATTCTCTACGTTCATAATATTTTTGATTTCGCTCATTGTACATTTAACCTTACCGGCGATTGGCCTCCAGCAATACATTTGATATGTATCCAAAGAGGAGGACTTCACAAATGACATCTTTAACTGCTCGAACGATGAGGGCGCTATCTCTGCCACGATAGAAAGATTTTGTTAAGATGCAGATCTGTTTTGACCCTTCGAACATTAATCGCAGTCGCGATACAGACGTCGCGATGGTTGAAAAAGCTGATAACAAATTGAAGACCTACGCGATAGCGAGTTTTGGACCGATCTTATATACACCCATTTTATTCAAAATTCATGTCCTTTATCAAACTAATATTCGCTCCAGTTTTGCCAAATAATTTGTTATACCATGTAACTCATAATCAGTCCCTACATTAACCAACAAAAGGCTCCATATTGTATTCCCTACCTTATTTCTATCGAAGTTTGCATTTACCCTAAAGGGGCACTCTCAACGGGGCCGTGTGGGATGAATCTCGTGGTTGAAGTCATCATAGAAACGAAGGAATATATCTTAAGTTTAAAACGCCCGTCCATGTCATATCGAAAGGAGTGGTCGTGAGGAGGTGAACGATTTCATTATCGAGGTCATCTCCGAACATCCTCCTATAGAGTAGTGATTACTCACGTACAACTCTACTACAATCCATCACTTCGATGAAATAACTAAAAATATGATCATTTTTATCACAACCGTCATGCTACCTTCGTGCTTTTATGACGTCCCTGTTTTCCTTCGCTGCACTGGCCACAGGCAATAACCGCCACTTCTGAGGTCTGGACTAAATATTTCGTGAAACGTTCTTAAAGAGCCATGAAAGGATGTAAAACACGTCTGTACAGCCATTGCTACATGAATTATAGTCAGCTTGGAAAACGATTGCAGTGAGTAGCGTAGCAAAACGCACAACTGAGATCAATTTTGAGCACATATTGCCTCTAAGTTATGGGTGCAGGTGGAAGTAATTACTTACACACTCTTATTCTATTGCATCGTGATGTGTATGCACTCTATTTTGTGGACGAGAGTGTGAATACCGAGAATGCAGGCAGGTTTTTAAGACACATCGCGTGATAGGTGTAATGCCGGAATTTAAATACGTCGCACACTTCCTTGTACATCTTGGAACGGCCTGCCGACTAAGGAGCCACATTTATCTGCTGAAACGCAATGAGTAGATTTTGTATGGGTCTGTAAACTGTAAACGACCAGATTATACACACCTTTCAAGTTTATGATATTTTTATGATAATATGTACCTGTTGACAAAATAGCTCATGATTAAGATATGTATATGAAGTGCGTAATTAATATTATATCCTAAAAACGTATTTTATAAAAGAGAAGGAGTAGCGAATGGTTATTTGCACTCCCTAAATATCTAATTTCACTCCTATGGGTAATAAATAACTCTTGCGGCCAAAAGTGTGGAAGTATTATACTTTTAGGGTTCTTAGAAAATGAGGACTTTTGAAAACATGGTCACTAACGTCCCATTATAAAACGCTAAGAATGCAACAGGCTTTTTAATGGAAAACGTATTCGTAAGATGGAGGGTCTTAATTATCAGGCGGCCCTATCATGAAAAAGGTAAATGGTAAGTGGGGGGTAGTGTGCATATCAATATGACGCTGTCGTATGGGTTGCACCTAGCTAATTATAATGAACCTGCACATTAAATTGCATATGATTGATGCAAGCTCTGACGCGCTAGAGTACGCGATACAAGAAGAAGTGCACGCGCTATCTTCGTATGAGCTGGTAGTTGAAAGTCGCCATTTTACATCTAATTTCCTGAAACGAGAGTGCGAGTGATTTTTGACATACTACCTGTTCCTACTCGATTTCTTGTTGCTAGAACAGGTCGAACTTCTCGGCTCGGCTGCCTTTGGCTATTTAGAGCCTTTATCGTTCATGGCAGAGATGTGAAGCTGTAAATCGCAGCACGTTGGTGATCTATGGCAATGTCTCATGCTATTTTTCGTTTAGCACACCTCTAAATCTTTCACATCAAGGAAGTCAAATAGTCTTTAGCTTCACTAAATTGCCATCAGTGTTATAATTTAGCCACAACACTTCAGCAAATCTCCAACATAAAGTCATATATTACTTTGGTAGGAATGTGCTGCGACAATGCGTGCTTTGTCTTGTCGTTCGCACAAGCTCGCACGTACGAATACTGCTTTGATGAATTCTATTTGTAAATAACCGTGACAGGTACTTACGCATGTCTTTGTTAAGAAGTCCAAATTTTCTCTATTTTTTTAGCATTGTATGTGGACTGCGAGGGTTGTTCAATTAAGCTTTTACCTTTCAAATACCCTGCATGTTGAATTTCTCTCCGCCATTTTCACCACTAATCTTATTATTTTGGGAAACATTATAAACTGAAAAAGGAAATAATCGGATCATGCAACATCAATAAGTCCGTTGTCAAACTATTCTTAAACAAAATGCTTTATTAAATTGAACTTTTTTAAGATCCAGAATCCTTGTTTCATACGACTGATATTTCCAAAGACCCATACCATGAAATCTCCGACCTCCGACACGCTCCGACCGGGACAAAGCCAGTGCTAAATTGTGTAATAGTCGGCGATTTTGTGTGCATTTCTGTGTTAATTATTATACGTGGACAGGGGAGTTTAAAATATGATTAATTGAGGAAAATTGATTGTCCATGTGTGGGTGCTCGAAAGCGGGATTATACGTGCTGATCTGATCCACTTCATCGTGAGTTGTGCCAACGTGTTTATCTACCACGACATGTGGACTATACACTAGTTATACATGATGGTGCTTCAATGTATACGTACATGCACCCGTGTCCATGTATCTCCATACGCGCATACTTGACTGCGAATTGATCGTTATGTTGTATTCAATGACAGGTCTGTAAGCAGCTACGTGATGGACTACCTGCCGCCCAAGTGCTGTTTTGACGACCTGTTCACCTGTGCGTAAATGATTCACAACGTGTTTGCTGCGTACGTTCACCCGTGTCCATGTATATCCATACGCACGTACTTGACTGCGAATTGATAGTTATGTTGTATTCAATGAAAGGTAAGTAGCTACATGTTGGACTACCTGCCGCCCATGTGCTATCCGGATGACCCGCTTTCCGTGCGTAAATGGTGTACAGCGCGGTTGCTGTGCTCGACAAACGCTGGGTATCAGTGATGGTATTACGTGACACACGTGGTTAAGCTGCTATCTGCTCGGGGTCTGTGTGTCAGGTGCCCATCGGTCTCGACATTGCCGACATTCCGCCCCGCAAGAAGTGGATGGAGTATACTACGATTGTTCGGTCGACGACGATGATAATACGCTTGCTGTACGTATGTCGAGTTAATAGTTGATGGAGCCTTTTCGGTGGATGCTGTGACTGCAGTGGATGTAGTGCGGTGGATGGGTGGGTGGCAGGTTGCTCACTATGTTTGACATTATTTTTGTGGCTGCGTGAAAAGGATGGGCTTCAACCCGTAAGTCGAGTGCGATCCAACGACCCACGTCAAGTACTCGCATCCTTCCGGGCTGAAGAAGCTCATGTCGGAGTATGCGAAGGTCGGCTATTCTCGTCCGATCATGTGTAGAGAGTTTGTTTGCGACAAGGGCGTGAAAAATAGTGACTGCTACAGGAACCAGCGCATGTTCTACAATGTAAGGAGAGAGAAGAGGGAGATTGTAAAATGTTATGAAGATAAAAAAGTTGACAACGATCCTGTTTCGTGCGTGTAGACCAAGTGAATGAACAAGGAGAAGGGGTGAACTACGAGATCGTGGGTGGCAACGTGTTTGGGTAGCCCACAGAAGTCGCCAACTTCGTTAAAACCAAGAGTAAGCTTTTAAAGTGGTGAATATGCATGTGGTCGGTCGGAAGATCGGCTCTAATCATTGAGTATTGATGCGTGCTTGTAGCTATGACCACGACTGGCGTCGCAAGCAAGAACGGTGTCGGATACTTCCAGTCGGACTACAGCAACAATAAGAAGACCATGTGCGATCTCAATCCGTACCTGATGTGTGATAACCAGAAGAAAGTGTAAATGATGACGGAGAGCTTGACCTTCTAGCACGACAATTACGTGCCGGCACGTGATACGATTCTTGTCATGTCCAAGAACATTTTGAGCAAGCTGACACCGACGCTTAAGGGTGAAATGGATTATTGTACTATCCTGTATAAATGCTGTATCATCAGATTCCGGACGAGCTAACGCGTCTCGCCGATCTTGTTCATTTGTACTTTTTGCATTCCTCATTCTTTAGTGCGGTATCACTCATCTGGTATACAACGGCGTGAAAACCAACATCTATGGGTACTGCGGGGTGATAATTGATCCGATGATATTTGTAGTATGCGTAGGCGCTGGATCTACAATGAGCCCGGCGGCTTGAAGTTGTCTGTATCGTTGGATGTGTTTGTTTATATGACCAGCTTTGTGCATCTTGCGCATAGACTTGAGGACATTTTGTGCTCTTCGGGATTTGATGTTGTGCTCACCAAGAAACGAAAGTAACTGCATTTCGGCGACATCGCCAAACTCCAACACATCGTCTCGATACTGCGGAGACTTCTCATCAAGCACGAATCCATTAGCAAGAAACAGCTTCATGAATGCAGCGACAAGTTTGGCGGTGAATTTCGTGTGCTTGCTCGAGCTTCAAACGAATCCCAGAGGCGGGGTTCGTGGGTATACCAGGGGAACCAGACGTCCTTCAGGTTTGTTGACGAACTCGTTCGGCGACGTTTGGCTGGTGATTCTTTGCTTTTATCCTCACTTCTTTCATTTGTAGTTTTTCGGCGTGCTTTGTTGTAGACCTCAGCTTCAATCATCGAGACGCGAGATTCGAGCATTTGGTTGACCTTGATTAACTGTTCAATCAATGACGCTTGACGAAGATACATTGGATACTTTCTGATGTCGATCGTGCTTTATTAAGACTTGGTGGGATTTGGTTGCATACTTGTTTTCGTGTAGCAGGTTAGATGTGAAGACCAAGCTAGAAGATCGCTGACGAAGTGACCTTGCTGGATTACACACGCTTCCCAACGTGTGACTAGAAGTCCGTCTTTCTTAAACTGCTCAACGATGGATAATGAAGTAGCAGGTAAGTGATAAGCGTTTCAATCACCTTTTCTTTCACGCTGTAGTGTGTAGTCATGAGCCCGTAAGATTCATTGAAGAGTGCTGTCGCAACACTTTGTATCTTTGTCTGCGTACCGGAGTCGAAGACATCGAGGGATAGGAGAGAGACGTCGGTATCGGGGTATCACCCACTCAATCCATGGGCAACCTTATGGTCTTTGGAAGCTGTTTTAAAGACGTACGCGAAGGCCTTATTCGTCTCTTTCATATTCCAGGCGACTCGGTAGAAGATCCACTGTACACACAATCCAGCCCCATTTGCATGCTGCGCCCCTCCGCGCCGAAAAGAGTGAGATGTCAAGCGCTCGGATACGCCAGATTTTGCAGCAACCTGATCAAGAACACGGTTGACGTAGCTGTGCCCACCAGGAGAGGTGTCTGAGAGAGAGAAACGGTGGACGGTATATCCATGAAGACAGCACAACCTCTGGGTGATCGAGCAAATCGATGAGCGGAGTTGCTAGAGCTAATATGGACTGTGAAATAGCCATCTGCTCAGGAAGTTGAGTCAGCACGGATATAGTTGGCGATGAGTGGGTCACGATGGCGAGCGCTATGGCAAGCAGAGGACATGTGGTGAAGTCTTCGTCAGGGAAGAGTGATAGACCTTGCTCTTCAGAAGTCTTGATTCGGATGAAACGGACGAAGAATATGTCGCCCGAGCCGATAGACAGGTTATCCTTCGCAGAATTTTGAGGTCCGATGCACGCCCAAAGAGAAAACAAAGCAGACACAACAGCGCCGCATCTTGGTAGCCAGCACTAGTAACCGCAGTTGAATACAAGTAATCCATCATTTTCTTGAGAGCAGACTTTGTGCATGCTTGGGGCTTGTTCACAAACGACCCTGATTCACGCTTCATGTAATGGAGTTCGATCGTCTGTCCCTTCTTGAGCAGATTCTTCTCAACCACTGCTCGATGCTGTGGGAACTGCTCCAGCAGCCAATTCTTGGCTTGTCGAAAGTACTGTATGACCGAGTGTCGAGCTAAGAGCTGTCCCTTTCGGCCCCCTTGAACGCGAGATACATGCCAAACTTGTCCATCGCAGCTTCTAAGGCGAGAGGTGCCCTCTCGCGCTGCATGCATTATCGCAGGTACTCCCAAGTAACCTTTTCTTCCTCAAAGAGCTTCAAAAATAACGCGCTGCGTTCTCACGGGCACGCTTCGTGTTGGCAGGTGCTAGGTCGGTCAGACTTATCCTCGGCGGAGATGTTGAAGCTTGGATGTTGTTTGTCAAATATACAATTGAGTTACCTTTTGTCGGAGATGTCGGAACTTGGGTGTTATTTTTAAAATATGCGAATGACTTGGTTTTTGTATAGTGATATCCACAACAGCACTGCTCTCTCCGACCTAATACGTCGGAGAGGTAGCTGCGAGAGCTTTACTTGTCCATCTACTCTCTGATTGGTTATAAATATTGCCTTTGTTCAATTTGACTCGCTAAAAAAGGGTTTTATATCACTACGATCACACTATTGGTCAATCCAATCAATAATTTATTCAAGTGCGGTCAGAGATTTAATTTTATCTATATACATGTGCCTGACAATGCGGTAATGAAGATATGTTTTTAAATCAACGACAACGAATGTTATGAATAGGTATTTTACCACTACATAAGTCACACTTCTTTATGGATTGGAATCAGCTCTTTTGAATGCCTAGATCACCTGTATTTGTGTGGATTGAGCTTATTAAGGCGTTTTTTAGTGCAATTACTGCATTTGAGAATTAATGTATCTGTATGACCAAAGGCTGATGGGATAAGTCTTGTAGACGATTTAGTATGTTTATGATTATACCCACCGGACGTCGGAACGTTCTTTGGTTCTAACAACCGACGGCTCGTCAATTGTTGCAAGATTATCTGTTGCCATTCCAAGAATATGTGCATCGGGAATCGCCTGTTGAGCTGGGGAGTATCTCTAGTGATCA
This sequence comes from Hyaloperonospora arabidopsidis Emoy2, assembly GCA_000173235.2. Classification (NCBI taxonomy): domain Eukaryota; phylum Oomycota; class Peronosporomycetes; order Peronosporales; family Peronosporaceae; genus Hyaloperonospora; species Hyaloperonospora arabidopsidis. Next base: position 24,998 of record JH598038.1, read on the forward strand.
CCCGGGGGTATTATCACTTCGTTCGCAAATAGGATTATTTGCATATTGAACAGCGGAAGTAGATCCCTAATTGATTCTGGTTTAAGCATCGACGTTGCACAGATATCATTAATGTTGAATTGATGTCGACAGAATTTCATGCTTCAAATACCACTGAGCTAATGTACTCACAATAATCCAATCACGGGCAAAACGTTCGTGTACAAGCTTCCTTTACATTTTTCATTGGTATCCCTCACTTTTTTTGATTTTTCGCAGCGAGAAATAAGAGGCCTGACCCACGACTTTCTGGTAATTCTAATTTTGCAAAATACGCGTGGGATTCAGTTACGCGTGCTGGCAAAACTTGTTTACTATCCTATTAAAAGTTTTTTGGTATTGAAAATGACGATTTTCAGGGTATACCCATGGGAGTGGACTTAGTAATTTCAAGGAGTGCAAATAATACTTCCTGAAAATAATAGTGATAAAGGTGTAATATCGACTTTGTCTGGAAGGGGCCGAATAAAGAGAAAAGGAATGTAAATATAACGATCGCCGAGTATTCCTGCAGATCCGAAGATGTATCATATTATGGACTTATTTAATTAAAAAATCAAGGATAATCTGAATGAGCGAGTGTCACGCCAAGTGATAAGGCTTTAAGAAAGACAATGCAAGAGATGAAGCAGACTAATCAAATAAAGATTGTATACACCACCTGGATGTAACACCGCACCGTAAGGTGACATCTCTAGAACTGAACGACAGACTTCATTGGTGAGATAGAACAATTCGTAGTAGTTACCAGTTTGTAGTAACTGGACGAAGTATTGTGGATCGTAAAATCGCCTTTTTCACGCAAGTCATGGCAGACACAATGTAACGGGGTAACACTACCGTTATCGCCCTAAAGCGATATACCTTGTATATGTGGTATACAGTCTCCATGTTTTATTTGTGATAATTAATGTGGTTGATGACATCCGTCATCCATTGATGACAGATTGATGTACCATCCATCAACTTTTAATAGACTGAAGATTACTATGAAAATTAGTTTAACCTTAGTACTAGGTAGTTGAATGAGGTTTATTACAGCTAAATCTAAGAAATAAAATTTCAGCTCCCCTTTTGATCTTTGAGTGACACATGTCTTGTAAAGACGTCAGTAGATCGTTAAGAGTAAGAGCCAGCTTGTGGCGTATACTATAGAGCACCTTGTCTGTACGATTCTTAGAGTCGTTGTTAGTCCCTTGAACCAGGACTAGAAGCTCTACGAGCTTAAAGACTTAGGGTCTTTGTTGATTAGTTCTAAGAATTAGAGACTCTTTAAATTGATAGGAGCTTGGTTCCGTAGAACTAAGTGAATTCTAGAGTCGTAAACCTTCCTATGACTAAGAGCTGTGTAGCTCCACTACACTTGGTAGCACTTGTAGTCAATCCTACACCGTAGTCGCGAATCGACTAATCCTCTGTTGAGATGAAAAAGCTAGCTTATCTTTCTGAGGATCAACGCCTCGCGCTTGCCAAGCTCAGAGAGTTTGTTGGGGTCAAACAAATCAACCATATTATAGCCGAAGGCACGGAAGTGCCCAATGCGCAGCTTTTATGCAATTTGAGGTCACGCTAATCGGGCAGGTCCATGACCATGTGGCGTCGGCTATGCTGACTCGCTACATTCCTTATGCCCGATGAAGATCCTAAGGCTCGCCGCTCGTTCTGAGCGTAAAGACATTCGAAGGGAAAAAGGAAAAACTTCCTAATCTGGGTTCGAGATTTCGAAAAGCGATGAGAGCCGCTATGATGAGAACCGAGCAGCAGAGAGTTGGCCTAGCCATATCAAAACTTGGTGGCAGAGCCAGAGAATTGGCCCTGACATGTGATGCGTCTGTAGACGTCGCGTTTTCCACGTGGGACTCGTTTAAGAGACCGATGTCTCGCGTATTTGCACCACCTAACCAGGCTTACCGAGTGCGTTCACGCTTCTTATCCTCTCGGCAAGGGAGGAAAGAGTTATCGGACTTTGTTCAAGAGTTGAGAACTCTTCTCGCTGCTATGCAGTTGGATCCCCTTCCTGAGGAAGTCCATGTCACCATTTTTAGGGAGGGCCTCCGTACTGGGTCGCTCGAAACCGAAGTTTTCGTGTCCATCCATCAACCTTTGAAGAGGCGGTTGACATAGCATCAAACGATGATTTTTATTCTAAAGCGGCTCGCTACAGTACACATGGGCATGCCTAGAATTCGTTCGATAGGACTGAGTCGATGGATCTCAGTCATGCGGATGATGAAGAAGCCGAACTTCAAGCTGTGGAAGAGCAACGTAAGATCCGTAGATGTTACACGTGCGGAAGCACAAGGCATCTACACCCTAACTATCCATTGCGTAACCCGCGACAGAATCGGCCAAGCCTTAATACCGCCCCAAACCAGAAACCTGGTATGGTGCGGGAAAACTTCTACTCCCAGTAGGCGCGGGGTGACCTACTGGGGCGGAACTAGGCTTTGTAGAGGCTCTAGAAGGTAGAGTTGAGCAGGGTTTAGCCCCAAACGACCTCGTGGACCTTACCACGTATAGTGAATACAAGTCGGGCTTGTTGGTTGCTTCGGAAACGGTTAAGCGTTTAAGTATCCGTGGTCAATTTTGATTGACTCTGGGGAATCGGGCAACTACGTCCGACGCCGTTCCCTTGAAGGGAGTCAGCCATGTGCTGAAGCGCTGAAATCGCATGAAGCTGATGTAATCACAAAACGTCTAGAAACTGGGGCCCGCGTCACCGTACCTAAAGTTCCGCTGATCATAGGCGTAACGTTTTTAGACCTTGACAGCATTGAACGCTGTCTTGTCCTGGACTTGGACTGTATGATCTCATTCTCGGTATGGTCTGGCTGGGACGCAATGAGACATGGATTGATTGGATATTTAAGACCTTAGGCGCAACGCGCAACGTTTCTAGTGAAGCTTTGGAGAGTCATGAACCCACTTTTTCTAGAAAACTAAACGCTATTGGCGCGAGCCACTGACTGAACTCACTTAGTGTGCTGGACATCGGAAGGTCTGAGTTAGTTGACTCTGATGTCAAAAACAATAGTGAAACGACACGTAATCCGTTGAGTGGCACTTGTTGTTAAAATGAACCACTGGATGCTGATAGTATTGATGACCCCAAGTCATTTAGGGTGTGATCCCTTAGATATATGTGCAGTGGCACGTGAACATTCACAAAGTGAGGGCAGCTGCAATAGCACCTCACTGAATGTCGGTAATATTATTTCTGGCGAAACTTCCCGGCATCAAGAGCGAGGATCCTCTGATGCATGTGCAGTGGCATGTGAACATCCACAGATTGAAAGCGGCTGCAATAGCACCTCACTGAATGTCGGTAATGACATTGTTGGCGAAACGCCCCGGCATAAAAAGCGAGACCCCTTTGATGCATGTGCAATGACACGTGAACATCCACAGAGTGAGGGCGGCTGTCATAGCACCTCAGTGAATGGCGGTAATATTATTTCTGGCGAAACTTCCCGGCATCAAGAGCGAGGATCCTCTGATGCATGTGCAGTGGCATGTGAACATCCACAGATTGAAAGCGGCTGCAATAGCACCTCACTGAATGTCGGTAATGACATTGTTGGCGAAACGCCCCGGCATAAAAAGCGAGACCCCTTTGATGCATGTGCAATGACACGTGAACATCCACAGAGTGAGGGCGGCTGTCATAGCACCTCAGTGAATGGCGGTAATATTATTTCTGGCGAAACTTCCCGGCATCGAGAGCGAGGATCCTCTGATGCATGTGCAGTGGCATGTGAACATCCACAGATTGAAAGCGGCTGCAATAGCACCTCACTGAATGTCGGTAATGACATTGTTGGCGAAACGCCCCGGCATAAAAAGCGAGACCCCTTTGATGCATGTGCAATGACACGTGAACATCCACAGAGTGAGGGCGGCTGTCATAGCACCTCAGTGAATGGCGGTAAAGGATTTGTTGGCGAGACGACAATACATCAAGCGTCATAATCCCCTGAGGTACGTACAATGGCGGATAGCCGGGTGATGAATTTGAGTGAAGTAACTCTGCACCGGATTTCGGTAATGACATCGGATCTTGTATAGAGCAAGTTGAGGTTGAAAAATCCAATCACCTTGTGGGACCAGATTTTTTGTCCTCGTTGAGGAGTTCAGTCTCTTTGCAGAGAAAGCAGCGACGCCCGATGGCTGTTGCGAGGCGTAAAGCGTCTGTAATGTCGCTGAGTGATACTAGCGATCAGCTATATACTTTGTCGATGGAGTGACAGGTTACGTGGATGGTGAAGTCTGCCTTGCGGCCCTCCCATCATAAACTGCTCTGTTAGGGCTAGACGAAATGTCTGTAGATGAGTTCAGTCAGGCCTTGAGGGGAGGCGACTACTCCGATAAAGTGGTCCTTAGACTCAAAAATAAGTTGAACTCCTCGTCTCTCTTAGATGAAACGTTACTTGAAAGTACAAAGACGGCACTTAGTGCACGTAGTGGATCATCCATTTTGATGGATCCTTCAGATCCTTTCTACTCTTTGGTTAAGGAATTTCAAGATGTGGTATGTCATAATCCACCGTCTGTATTATCCCCCTATAGAGACGTATGTCATGAAATTGACTTGGTTCCTCGAACCAAATAATGCGCTACACGACAGTGGCCTTTACCAAAGGAACAGTGCGACGTCATTGACAAGGTTTTAGTGCTAAGCAAGCGGCGGTAATGGTGCGCGAGAGCAAGTCACCTCATTCCACACCGACATTTTGTGTAAAAAAGCCTAATGGTAAGTGACGTATTGTGCATGCTTATAATAAGCTTAATGCGGCCACTATTTCGTCACAAACGCCCATTCCTAGAAAGGACGTTCTTCAGAAAAAAATAGCAGAATGTACAATGTACAGTGTACTCGACCGTGTCGGTGGTTATTATCAACTGCTCATGCTAGCAAGCGAAATCCCCCTTACAGCGGTTAGTACTCCAAGCGGTATGCTTCGGGAGTGGTTGGTTATGCCCCAGGGGCTTTCCAAAGCCCCAATTACGTTTAATATTCTGGTGACGCAACTGTTCCGCCCTCACCGTGGTTGTGCACAAACATATTTAGATGACACATTTGTCCATAGTCGGGCGAAACAGGGTCGGTCGGACGTGGATAACTATATCGACCATTTAGTAGTTGTGCTCGAGTGCATGCGCACTTATAAGATGTATGCTAATGAATCGAAATGTATCTTTGGTGCGGACGAGATTCCACCTTTTAGATGCTTCATTGGGAGGCGAGGTGTTCGGGCGGATCCTGCAAAGGTAAGAGCCATAGTGAATTGGACATTCCCAAAGAACCAAAAAGGATCTACGCAAGTGGCTTGGCCTTGCCAGCTACTTACACAAGTTTTACGAGAATTACACTGATATGGCTCGGTCATTATCCAATCTCCTTAAAAAGGATGTGGAGTGGTTCTGGACTAGCACCAAAGAAGAGGCTTTTAAGGCCGTAAGGACAGTCTCCTACATGCCCCGAATTTGGCTTTGCCGGATTCTGATCAGCCTTTCAGTGTCGTCTGTGACGCTTCAGATTTTGCCATTGGCTGTGCTCTGTTACAAACAGATGTTGAGGGACACGAGCGTGTCATAGCTTTTGAATCCCGTCGAGTTAAAGCTGCCAAAACAAACTATCCAGTTCATGACAAGGAGCTACTTGCTATGAAACATGCTCTAGTCAAATTCAGAGTTCATCTGCTCGGCTCTAAGCCTTTTATAGGCTATACCGATCATTCGTCTTTACGCACGGCGACTCAATCGCCTTATCTCTCGCAAAAGATGGTCCGTTGTCTTTCATTCTTTGCAGAATATAACTTCGCGGTGAAGCATAAGCCAGGGAGGCAAAATACCTTGGAACGATGCGCTGTCACGACGGCCTGACTATGAGCTGGCTCATGTCACAATTTTGGCGTCGTCAATTACTGACTTAATCCGTGCACCTTATACTAAGGATGAACAATGCATAGATTTGCTACGAGCTCTTGGAAGCTATGAGGTGAAAGACTCGGACATTAAATTGTCGGCACGTTCGCGTGCGATACTTTATCGATATTCTATAGATAACGGCTTGTTGTGCTATCGCACGGATACTGCGGACACCCCTCGTATCATTGTTCCTCTTGATGGGGAACGGAAGTATCAAATCCTATATGAGGTCCACGACACAGCTATTAGCGGTAATCTCGGTCGTGAGAAGACCTACAGCCTCGTTAGTCAGAGTTATTGGTAGCCCAAACTCTATAAATGGGTAAGCTCTTATGTGCGCACATGTGAAACGTGCAAACGGGTCAAATTTTCGACACATGTTACTGCGCCGCTGGCTAGTTTGACTGAACCTTGTGGGTGATGGGAGCCCATCAGCATGGACTTTGTGTTTGTCCTACCAAAGGATTCGGATGTCAACATGGGTATTGTAGTCGTTGTCGACCGTTTGATCAAAATGGTTCACTTAGCGGCTGTGCCGGATTCGATTGATGGGGAAGGTGCAGCTTCTCTGTTCGTTGATCGCGTGTTTGACAACACAGACTGCTACTGGTAATTGTCTCGGACCGAGATCCTCTTTTCACGGATAAATTATGGAAGTACATCTTTAAGATGCTAGGCATCAGATTAGACATGTCTCCATCGGATCATTCGCAGACCGATGGTCAGGCTGAGCGCGTTAATTGCGTCCTCGGCGATGTCTTACGCAGCGTGTGCGCTGATACGCCTTGGCGTTGAATTTCAATGCTCCCCATGGTTGAGTTCGCCATGAACAATTCTATCCATGCCTTGACGTGCTATACTCCGTTCCACGTGACCTGCCTCACCCCCCCCCCCCGCGTTCCATTAACGCTACCACTACGTTGTTCAGGGATTGGTTGGGGGTAGGTAGCTGATCGACTTGCTGATGTCAGCCCTGCTACTGTTAAAAAAAAACGGTTTAGCGCGTTCCTCACAACGCGATTGAATGTCTTACGACATGTGCGTGACGCAATGTCTGATAGCCAGGACAAACAGAAGGAACAAGCGGACGCTAAAGGCAGAAGCTGGATTGAAAGTGATGACGTCGGTGACCAAAAAACGATGTCATATGACACCCATGGAGGCTACCACGAGGACCCCTACGAAAACGATGTCGTCAAGCAATATATTTAACTATTTTGCTAGCTTATTCATATTAGATGGAGCTATAAGAATTGGGTAGTAAAGGGATACCGTCGTGGAGTTGTTGTTTCGATTTACTCGTGATGAGGATGAAGATCCTTACGAGGTGAACTTGTTGGATCATAGCATTATGCAATCCATATGAACCTTTTACTACATAAAGTAGGTCGCTCAAAACATTTGAACTGGGATGCTGATGTTTAGCATTGCAGCTTAGAAACATTGGGCATCGAATGCACAGAAGGAATACCAGTACTGATTATATTAAAGAGAAGAGCTTGGTTCTGCTCTGTCATCTATATTCGTAGATGATGTGTAAGCTTTGGCGCGCGCGCGGTCTGAGTCTGTGAATTCGCCTAGATGAGCATGCCTGTGGGTAATTCAATGGGTCATCCTGAAAATGAATCGCCTGAAAAATGGATGCCGTGAAACAAGTTGAAATTATACCAGCATGTGAGTAGCCCCATAAAACATGATTTCTCGCTACTATTCTCTTGATAAATCATAACATTCTCAACTGAAAAGTGATTACTTTACACCCTTGCCTCCACAATCACAGCCGTGGAAGCCCATTACTACGATAGACAACAATGGGTTACTCTAGTATGTCAACCGCCACCCCACTCCGGGCAGTACCATTATAAAATCGAGAGGTTGCTAACGAAGCTGCTCAAGCCTATGCAAGGGATAATGGCTTTTCGACTGCTGTTCATAGGTCAGCAAATGGAGTAATCTATTATGTGACAGGAAGGTTTGGGAGTGCTGTGCACAGGGAGGCAACATCGATTTTGGACACATGAGAATTTCCTTATAGACAAAGGCGGACAAAAGAATGGACGAAATTTACGTGATATACATAAAGAGAACCATGCACACTTCCCATGATGCCCACAAGTCCATCCATGCCGCAGCACCTACGACAACATAGAGGTAATAAATACACTGCACTCGACGGGTCCGAGAACGGTAGCCATCGTAGATAATATTTTAAATTGTACGAATTCGGTGAAGCGGAACTTACATTCTAGCTTTTTTTGGAAGCGACATCCCGATTATATGTGTGGCAGCGGACAACGTCATTCACAAGGAGGGTAATAAAGTTGCAAAGGTCAGACGCCGTGGCAAAATTTAAATGGACAAAATGGAGGGAAAATAAAATTCCTCATCTAATCACAAGATAAATAATGCCGCACATAATTCGAAAATAAAAATTGCCGCTCGTCAAATTGTACTCATGTTGAAGTGCTATACATATAACCCACATCTTTAGTAAATTCTCAATGCCCATTTTACGGCCGTGCTCAACCCCCGTCCTGAAGGGGGCGTGCTGTGCTCGCATCCACCAGTTGCGGCGCAGACGGCACAGGGAAGAGTAGACACAAACGCTTATTCATATCGTCATCCGCAGCCGTAAACGTGGAGAGTCGGTGCTATGTTGTTGTTAGTCATGGTATCGTTTTTGATATTGTTTTGATATTGGTATTGTTTTTTAATACTATTGTTGATCACATTTTTTTGTTTTTTTGTATCAGTTGCTGCTGTTTTGTTGCTGGCGTCGTTGTCGCTGCTACTGCTGGAGCTGCTGCTGTTGTTGTTGTTGTTATGTATGCTTTCCTGTTGCTTTTATTACTGCTGATACCAGTGTTGGTGTTGTTGCTGCTATTGTCGTTGATATTTTTGCTTTTGTTTCTGATGCTACTGTTGTTGTTGTCGCTGCTGCTGTCGCTATTGTAGTTAATGGCGTAGACGTTGTTTTTGCGTCTGCTGATGCTGTTGTTCGTGCTGCTTTGCTGCTGCCATTGCCGTTGCTAGTGCGGTTAGTGGTCTTGTTGTTACTGCTGTTACTGTTGTTTTTAAATACTACAGTGCTGCTGTTGTAGTTGTTATAGTTGTGGGATCAAATTCTTTTCCTGTTACTAAGCGTTAGTTACTTTAGCATATTAAATCATTTTAATAGACGATTATTAAACCATTCTATCTGTTTGACTCTTATTTTATTTATTCAAATGCTTACCGTCTTCTTCGACTGCAGGCGTATTGCAAGCAGGAAAGGGTGCAATGATGCCTCAAACATCGTCCACCGAAGTTGTTTGTCATTTTTCTGTAAGCCAACGTTTCTTTACTATGTTTCGTCCCGGACGGTTTGGATTGACATCGTAAAAATGTGTATCTAATATGTCATTTACTCTGGATTCGATAAGATTGTGCTGTCTCAACTTTCTGCATGCACAGATCTATGTACAATATTAAGGTACGATTCAACACAATATGAAACGGATCTACAGCTCTACCAATGCTATGGATACATTTTTGTGCTGCTGAAGGGATTAATCGGTTCTGTGAGCGAATTTAAACTCCAAGGACAGCACGTAGGAAGTGGAAAGTTCAGGAGGTGATGACAACACACACAAGACATTAACTTTTGTTGAAATGTTAAACCACTTCAGCATATATGTCATACTTTAAACAAACATATACACCTTACATCAAAACTTACAGTACGGACTTCAACAAGATATTTTTATTAGTTTCTCGTACTGTTCCGTCAGCACTTGCCATACGGCTCTCTAACGTATATATCGGGGCACCACACCGCGTGCTGCGTTGTTTCGATGTGCTACAGAACTCCTAAACGTATTCTTGGGAAGTAATTTGGTAGTAATTAATGGCGCTTCTGAATGTTTAAGGGCCTACACAACCGCTAGATTCGACCTAAATTTCTTTAAAGCACCTAGCTTGCAGCATTTTGCGCTTTGCGAATATATATCACAGTTATGTAGCGTTGATACGCGAGTATAGCATAAGTACACTCTGTCGTAGTGAAAATCCGCTTGACCGTAATCTGTTTTAGTAAGTCCGACGTATCAGCATATTGCGCGTATACGGTGATTAAAATAGCTTAAGTCCTCCATGTAAACACAATGTCGGTTAATGGGTGCCACAATTCACTTAAGTATACCAGTACGTGAGGATTTTTATTCAGAGACTGACTAGGTAGATACCCCCTTCTCACTAGGTGGACACCCCTTGGATAAAAGATACAGTATTTATTTACTATGCCGGTGCCCCCCTGAATTTTAATACGTGTTTTTTCGCTCCTGATGAACATTGCGGTATCCCGTGTAAGCCACAGATCTAGCTCCGGCACGTCCGGTGTACGTAATAGTGGTCGTCCCATTAGAACTTGTTGTGGCAGCTTCATTTTGATCAAGATGGAAGATGTAGTGTGTCGTTCATGCCGTAGCAGATTTGCTTGTTGCACCGGCGACTTACAAACGCCAAGTCTCAGTACAATATATCGCTGGAAATCTTTACATTGATGGAGATATCCACACTATGAAAAGTGCCGTCAAAGCAAGACGTTGAAACTCGTATACCAGAAGGTTTTGCGAGCCTTAGCAATATGAATAAAAACAACCCAAAAGCAGGTCAAGGTTCATGCGTTTACGCAATTGACTGGCTCTCTCCCAGGTATTCGTATCATAGTGTAACGAAGCTGTGAAATCAAGTGACGGCTCGAACTTCCTCGCTGGTTTTATGCGAATATACAACTAAGGATGACACATTGATAACAGGTCATTTCGGCCACAGGTGCAGCAGCTATTTACCTTGAACATGCCCATCGGCGTGTTTCCGTGTACAAATTCAGCTTTCTCACTGGTGCTAGTCGGGCTGATTTGCTAACTAGTAAGTGATATAATCTTTTTTGCTTGCTTATGAGGACGCACTAAACTAGCGTCTCAGTCGCACAAGTAGACTCGCCGTTATGTCGTATGTGTGGTGGGTGCATTTGCAGCGACCTTGGCTCCGATTGTATCCACTGTGACCGTAGGGTTAGTGAGAAAAAATAGACCGTTCTGCTATAAAGACGAGGAACATCTACAGACAAGACTGTGGGCATTTGGAGCATGTGCACATCATTTAAGCGGGTGTCGACTCATGTGTCGTTTGTTTGGCGGCGCTGGCGGCAATGTTTCCAGGTATACACACCTGCGGTACATGCGGTACATACTAAGCTTATATGGACATAGTCAGTCATGATCCTGGCTTCAGTGTATAGCACGATGCTGACTTTGGCACAACAGTCGCTGGTAAACTCACAAATAATTCACGACTACAAAGCTTACGGCTTGACGTCACATTCGCCATGTCTCTTTCATCTACATACGCTCTTGTCGGTTTCACTCACACCCCAGCTAAGACTCTGCTCTCCCAGTCAAGGACACTATTGGATGAAACGGGGTCTTTGCTAGATAATAAGCACTCTCAATGTAGCGCAAGCGCTCGCTTCAGAATAATTGTCGACTTCGTATACGCGCACGGTGTGCAATCCCGCTCAAGAATGATTGCGTTCGACTTCGTAAACGCGTACGTTGTGCATCGTAACGCGCACGTTGTGCAATCCATCGGCCAGTTGAAATCGAGAAAGAATTAGGCATAGAATCCAGTAGGCTTAGAGTAGCAGCTCGCGTGTGAACTAAGGACCTAATGCAATCACTTTTGTATTTTTTGTCAAGGTTTTCTGTCAAAGCATCACACTCAATGATCGTTGCTTCCGCATTTGCGTGTAATACCTATAGCAAGTCTGCACTACGCAGCCTGAACCTCTCTATGTAAAGTGAAGTCGACCTGTATGCAAGGTACAGTTCGAGGGACAAGCGTGAGCGCGCGGCGTTGCCTCGAAGGCGTCAGACAACGAGGCGGGTAAGCAGTTGCCGGCTGCGTTCCTGTTATACATTTACACGAGAATGGACTCGAGACCCAGCTTCACATAGAGAACCTTCATCCGATCAGCTTCCGTATTGCAATACTTGAATCTCCATATTGCCAGTCTTTTTGCTGGCATTCTCCAGTAGACTCATCATTTGTTGACCGCTTTCCATTTAAAGTAAAGAGAGCACATGCACTGATTCTCTTGTCATGGGCGACGCCTAATGATTCATCCCGGCTGTTTAAGATGATGAAGTCCAATTTACAGCGAGGAAAACCCCCATGTGTTTGTGATACAACTACGATGAGTCTGCTAAAGCCCCAGGCTTTGGAAAGAGCTTTCAAGTTACAGAGCATACCACGTATCTTGCGTCGTATCCCGAACATTGCTGCGCTATGCACGGAAGATCGTTGAATCAATATTAGCAGACACAATCGGGAAAGCGCATGACGTCAAATATCTTGTGAGAATGTTTTGCTCATATGGTAGACAGAAGCCTGATATCTCGATCTAATATAACAGTGAGAAGCCCGTCTCAACTGTTTTCTGCCCAGATAAATCGTCATTAAATACTGACTTTTATGTGAAAAACGAGCTATCCAACACCTTGCATAGATTTCGACTAGCTCTAAGGAATTTCAACCTTGTAAAGGAATAAAGTCACGTTTGACATATTTTTGAAGAGATTACGATTGCCCTCGAAGCGATAACTTCTTCAGATTACACACTACGGGATAGACATCTTGGATACTCTATGAAGGTAACTAATACGGTACATGCAGACGTAGCTCTAACATAAACGGCAAATACGTTTTCGGGTTGATCCGGCCATTCCACATTGATGGATCAGCTTGACCATGCTTGTGAATACTGTCCACGTGCGTATTGCAGCTCTTCAATCCAAATCTTGTCAGAACCAGGACGGTTCACTGAGTCAGGTGACGGGGCTCCAAACCTTTCGCAAGTTCTCGTTGAGCTCACCACCCATCAACTCGCTTAGTCGATCCACCAACAATGCGTATGCGCCACGCTCTGCTTGTAGTCGCGACCACTTCGTCGCCGGTATCGGAGCCATCACAGATGCAAGCCACGGGGATGTATCTGGAGCTCCGACAGCTGAGTCGAGAGAAAATAGCGGTCTAACTCAGAAAATAGTGATGGTCAACGATCCTTTCGACACACCAAGTCCAGGAAGTCCAAGGAGACAATCGCAAACGAAGACAGAACATTGGGGAGTACTTTGGTGGATCCGTTGCCAAAGCTGCTTCTCGGATTGTTGGCGATACATCAAAAATGCTGTCTAAGCCACCCAAACCCAATGCAGCCGTCGTCAAAGCCCGAGATGCCGCGAAAGGTGTACCAGCGGTGGAAAGTGAAAACGACAACAAGTGGACCGACATGTTTTTACGGAAAGTAATTGCGAATTCCGACAATGAGATGAAGAGCAACAAACGGTCTGCTAATAAGGCCTCTTAGTGCGTGTCGCATAAGTAGCTTGTCGCCATTGTGTAAGAGACCGAAAGTAACATCGCTACTGCGCGCATCGAATAATTTACTGCCAGAGGGTGAAGTCTAACGCTTACGTTAATGTATTTGCCTCTACTGCGGATCAAAGGCACGCACACAGACCCCGCGTTCATTCACTTACAGTAAATGAGAAGATCCATACGCATGATTTACACCCTATACATCTTTAGGCGGCCGGCCGACGTATAACAGCTATGCGTGTACTTCCCAATGTGCTCAGTGGCATGGTTGTAAGTGCTTGAGGTTATGATCACAGTCCAGACTTGTTTTCGGCTCATTCGAATATTCAATCTTACATTAAACTTGGTTCTTGCCTACATGGTCGCATGAAACATATCTATAACCTGACGATGACAAAGGAGGGAGGTTTTTGCTCCATAGCACTCAGAGTGAGCTCAACTTGAGTTGACACAGCACGAACACGGACAACTCCAGAGTGGGGTAAAAGTTCACGACCTGAAAATGTTACTTGACTTCAATCGTTAAGGAAGCCATAGACACGATAACAGGAGCATTCATGTCCATCAGTAGCAAAATCACTATCATCCCACTTTTTGCTTTTCAAACCATTCCCTCTGGAAGCTGAGGTCAGATAAAAATGAAGCCTAATCGGCGAGAAAAATCGTAGTGTGACGAGTACCACCGTCGCCACATCCAAGGTTAGAGATGTGTTGGGTAATACTTCGCAGGAGCTAAGCAACTTTGCCGCCTCTCGTTTCGAGATTAGCTGGTCGTCGTCCAAAAATTACTAGCATCGGCTCATGCGGTAGTTGGGACTAGCCTTGGGGTTATTCTTTGTCACAGAAGAATGGCGACGTGCAATGCGCTCCACGTACTTATCAGTACTCAACCGAATGGCGGAAGTTATCTTACGATCGAGCGGAGCCGTACACCATGTGTGAAATACTTGTCATTGTAGGATCACTGACTAGTATAGCCCTTTGATTCCTCACTTTAAATTTCAGATGACCTCATAGCTCGTTAAATGTCGGCTTTAGAATACTAATGGGCACGGTAAGGCATTTCTTCTCGTTGGAGCGTCCATTCTTGTCAGTGGTGCGAATCAGAGCTAGCTGACCGCGAAAGCCTGACGAATGAAAGTAACAGTCTAAGATAAAGCGCGCCGATATTAATCGAGCATGCCTGCGGCAGGTCGCAGTGGATCTTTCTACTGACGGCACCATTGCATCAATGTTTTAATTTTTATCAGTATCTTAATTACGTCTGAGAAATTGCAGGCATGGTAAGCTAAGTCGAGCAAGTTTTTGACGCGATGAATGTCCGCACAATTTTGCCTTTAATATTCAAGTAGAACATCCCGGGGGTTGGGGCTTCGGTCCTTGCTGTCAGCATGTGAGATTAAGCTGTGGGTACAGGAACGTAAATACGAAGTCATTCGAGGAAGCATAAAACCTATGATTTACCGAATCCGGTGAACTCTACCTCATGTGTTCCGTACACTCGACGTAAATCTAGTGTCCAGCGTAAGACCCACAACATGTCGCGACCACCACGTGATCAATGGATTATCCGGTCAAGCATTGAGATGCTGCGTCCGGCCAAAATCTGTGCACTGCTTAGCCGCACTGGAGACTGGCTTCTGGTGCTCAGGGTATTTGTATTATTTTTACTGGCTCACTTAATGGTAGGGCCCTACTGCATTCAGCACTTGCCTGCCGACGCGCAAGTTCCCAGGGCGCACTCATTATGCGGGAAAATTATGCATCAAAGGCGTTAGTCTGCACCTGATCAATAAAAACGAAGCCTCGTGTGGTGCTAGAACGTGAGTCGGGACACCGCAAAGCCACAGCGATGGATCCTAGACGTTAGCCTGTACACCAGGGCATCTAGCGTCTGCGGGCAAGATCATGTAATGCCACCAAATTTACGATAAAGCTAGAGCCAGAAAAAATATATTACCGGACAACCTAAATACTGTCAGCGCCACCAACGACAAGTGGGCTCTGGAAAGTCAGGACGACGATGCCTGCAGATGCCCAAGGGTCATACTATCTCAATCGTTATTGCTTCTATTGTTTTTTTGGTCTGCCCCTACTTGATTTCTCACCAACGCGCTTCAACGTACATCACGCGTCGTTATATTCCAGCATTAATTTCCTTGCACCATGAACAGCTGTAGTAGACACGTCAATAATCCAGCGGCATAGGGCTAGAGACCAAATGACAGACCACGAAAGTGAGCGACGGAATAATAGCACACAAAGAGAAAAGGAGGGGAACACGACGGTCTCATCCGTATCTATTCAGATCTTAGATTCTTCTTTGTCGGGCAAGAGCTTGCACCAAACAGTGAAAGGCTAGAGCACTCTAATCAACTGATTAGGAAGTCGAGATCCGGCATCATCTCTTATGTTCCCAGTTTTGACGGTCCACAGGTGCCACTTAAGCTTGCTCAGCAGGAGCCGCAAATGGGTTGATAATCTGCATCAGACTGCAAAGAATTAACAATACAGAGTATAAGAACAACGATTTAGAAATTGTTGACAGACGAATGAAAATGAGGAGATGCAAGACGCACGTGAGGCTGGGATCCTGCTTAAGCGCAATGTACACGATGAGAGGCACAAATCCCCAGTGCACGATGGGCTTGGCCACCTTCAACACCTGCGTAGGCGCCGCCTTCCACAGCTTTTTACTCGCCATTGTTTTTCTTCTAGGCCACTGAATAACGTTAAGTGAAATCGTGGAATGTCGCGACCAATCAGATACAAATTTAACAAGAGAGGTCCCACTTGGCAATTGATTAAAATTCAGGGAAAGTCGTTAAAGTCGACTTTATACTCACTCACTTCAGACGGCCTCTAGGTCCACACACGAGACTGACCACAATAGTCATACCGCAACGTAATTCGTATGTTGTCATTAAGTTCGGATACTTTTTCGATTGGCACGAGGTAAGAGAATTTGTGAACCATAGGGTGAAGCCACTACTGCAGACAACGACTGTGTATTTCGACCAATTGAACCGTAGCCGCTTCCAATTGTCTCCGTCATTGAACAATGGTCCTAAGCGTATCCAAGACCATCGATGAGGTCGGCATCGACGTCTGCCAGCTCATTGTGGACCTGAGCAAGCGCGCCATTGCAAAGAATGACCGCTTTACTGTAGCGTTCTCTGGCGGTTCCCTGCCTAAGGTGAAAAGGAGGCCTCGATTTGAACGGTTGCACTGTCGGTATATCTGGTAATCCCGGCTGACTGACCCGTTTTGCTATAGATTTTGAGCAAGGGCTTACCTGTCATAAGGGACCACATTGACTTTTCCAAGTGGTTTGTCTATTTTGCGGACGAGCGCTGCGTCCCTTTAGACCACGACGATAGCAACTACAAGGCGTGCAAAGCGGCGCTCTTGGACGATGTAAAATATAAGCTACTTAGCCTCAATAAGCTCGTTCATTTAGCTGTTAGATGAGCAGTACTAAGTGCCCTCGCTATGCTTTGACACGCAGATTGGTGTTCCAGAGAGTCAGGTCTTTGCCATTGATGCCTCGCTGACCCCAACAGCCATGGCCGAGGACTACACCAAGAAGCTGGCTGCAGTCTGGGGCAGCCACGTGAGTCCTTCTTTTCCTTCTTCTTCAAATGTCGTTCGAGGATTATAACGGGGCTGTTGTCTGCAGGTGCCTCGCTTTGATCTGATCTTGCTGGGCATGGGTCCAGATGGCCACATGTGCTCGCTCTTCCCCAGTCATCCGCTCCTGAAGGAGAAGACATTATTCGTAGCGTCCATTGAAGACTCACCGAAGCCGCCGTCGCAGCGCATCACGCTCACCTACCCGGTCCTAAACAATGCCGCCAATGTACGTGTCTCGTGTGTAGTCACCAAATTGCTTGGACAGTCCATTGATAGCACACCACTGTCTGTGTAGATCGCGTTTGTCGCTACTGGAGCTAGCAAGGCCGAGCTAATGCCGCACATGATCGGAATTGAGAAACGGACGCCACCGCTACCTGCAGCCAACGTCAAGCCCACGGATGGCGTTGTCTACTGGTTCATCGACAACGACGCGGCTGCGGAGCTCTCGAGCGATGCAAAAATGTAACCCAAAAGACACTAGACTGTCGCCAAGTTGGAGTGGTCAGAAGCACACAACTCTTTGGATCAGCAAGTCAATTGATCCCATTGATGCCCCTATTGCTCCGCGTTGTTGTCCATGTCCACCTTATTCGGTGGCACTGTATCCTTCATCTCTTCAATAGAAAGTTCTGAAACTGAAAAGATGAAGCACCAACAGGGGAATACGCTAATCGTAGCTACGTCTGTCGCAGCTCTCGTGACCTTACTGTATGGTAGACTACAAACACACCGTTGCGGTGGTCTACTCATTATGACCTCTTTCGTCAAATGCCTCTTGCATATTAAACTCCTCGTCGGGTCAGTCATTTCGCTCACATCGAAAGCACGCATATAAATCGCGTAGGCTCAGCTCTCCAGAAACCGTCTTTATTGCTTCACTAGTTTATGACCTTTATCGTATTGATCAGCTGTCGATTCTGGTCGAGTTGTGTTAGCTGTTTTCAGAAATCATGACAATGAAGAGCAGCTGAAACCAGGAAATGAGTTATTGATACGGCAATGCCAAACAGATGGTTCCTGCTTCTGAGGCCGAGTGCTTTCACGTACATGTATTAAATAACGTCCTAGTACATACAACCATATTTTGATCTACCCGTGCTGTATCAACCGTTGCTCAGAATGTGCCCACCAATGACAGGGCGGGTGGTGTGTATATTTCACAACTGGAGGGACAGATACATCCTGACCCTGCTGACGAATTCGCGTCGGCGCTTGGATCAAGGCCAAAGAAAGGCACTGAATGCTGCGTTGGCTGGCATATCCTTCTGCTGACAGCGCAGGCACCGCTCTCCATCCGGCTTCCGCATGCGAATCATCTCGCACATCATACACCGTCGTGAAGGTGTTGTTGCCTTCGCCTGTAACGCTGGAATGCCCCTCTGTACAGCATATCCCATATTTCCAACACGAGCGGGAGACGCGCCATACGGCGCCATTGTAGGCGCAGGAATAAAAGCGAGCGGTTCACTTTGAATCGAAATGGTCGGATAGATAGGGTTCAAAGTGATCGTAGAAGCAGAAATCACTGCTGTCGGCGCAGAGGATACTGCCGCGGCTGGCGTGAGTTCAGCTGCCGATGTGACAGTAGACTCTTGCGCATCTCTAGACGTCGCTGACGTTATCGATATCCGCGGCAACTCGGCGGAAGGTGATATGCTCATATCACTGGCATCTGTACATCATCAGAAGTGGTTAGTCGATAGCGTAAAACAGCGTCTGTAAATCAATAGTCCGTGCATTGCAAGGAAACAAGCACTTACCACCACGTATGTCCCTTTCCTCACTCGGGCCACATTGGCCCATAGGTTCTGCCGATTCGTGGCTGCAAGAAAACTCAGGGTCGGTATCTGAATGTACTTCAGCAAAAAGCTGTGACCCATCGTCCGCTGGTCGCTGGATAATCGAAGATGCATCAGCCGGAGGCCTACCAGCGTCATCAAGAGTAACTGGCAGTTGCTCGGCCGGTGCCTGTCCTCCCGTCGTTTCATCAGTAGGAGGCCTGTCAGCGCCATCACGTGTCGTCGGCAGTTGCTCCGTCGACGGCTCACCGGGTGACGGCTGTCTATCCATCAAAGGTGCCTCTGCAGAAGGACTTTCAGCATCATCACGCATCATCGACAGTTGCTCTGTCGACGGCTGTGCTGCCGCTGCACTCAACTCAACTGGGGACGAAGGTCCGATCGAAGGCGACGAAACGGCAGATATACTGTTTTCGATTTCAGCATATGGTAAACGCGCTCTATTGTTGGATGATGGCACACGGCTTAAGCTCCGATAACATTCTCCATCATCATCATCATTCTCTGGTACCCGTCTGCGCTCGACTGTAGGATGTCGCATAACTCGACCGATTTTCAATACAAAATCGAATGCGCTGATGGAGGCTAAACGAAAAGCCTCTCGTTTTTCTTCATGGCTGCCACTCCCGATTTCCACCTTTCCAACAACAAAATTCCAGTGATGAAGCCGCGCACCGCAAAAGTAATTGGTTTCTCTTGATAGTGGTATATGCTTCCCTGTGTTCTTCAAATTGTTCCACGCACGAAGAAAAGAATAGCTTTCGTTTGCTTTACTGCCATATACACTTTTGTAGTAAGCAAGAGTAGACTCCACCTCCTCATACAACAATTGCCATGCCGTCGCCTCGCTCCACAAACTTTTCATGACATTTAAATGCAGCGCCACCGTAGACGTACTCTGCAACGTTAGCCATTCACGGCCTCGCACAGTCACCACTGCTGTTAAGCCGTTGATCTTTACCTTCAAATTGGATGCTTTGCAAATGCGCTCAATTCGCTCGATATTTTGTAGATACCAAATCAATTTCCTTGGTTTCTTCGTAACGTTATACACTGCTTTCAGCGCACGGGGTAACTGATGAATAAAAATTGACAGCAAATGTGGTAGAAACGCCTCGCGATACGAAAACATTGGTGCATCGTCCTCGTCGCCGTCGTGTCTACTATTCCTCCGTTCGTTATTGACACGCTGCTCACCCCGGCAAGAAGGCGACGCATGCTGAGGTGGTGAGGGCTCTTTCTGCGGGCCTCGACCAGGTTGTTCGACCGGGGACGGTGCTGACCTTGCGTGTGAATCCGTCGAGTACTCAAAACCATTGTTTCGTATACTGTCCACAAAAGCTCCCTGTTGCCGGAGCGAATAGCGCTCACGTGGTGACGGGAAGTTGCGGGCTTTCCAATTCCCGGACGCTGACCTTTCAAAGTCACAGCCAATGTTTGGCCTTTCTCGATACTGTATCGCGTTCTCCTCATTTTCAGAAGGCAACCGTTGATGCTTTGCTTCAACTTCAAAGTAATGCCTACGCGGGTCCGCAGCAAATCGAGATTCTGTAAACGATGTCAAGGGGGCACTATCATTGCGATACCTGGGCAGGCCTGTAGGACACCCAGGAGCCATCGAAATTCCCAAAGCACGATCATCACTCACGTTACTAAAACGTTCCGGCGAAGACAACCGCGATGGTGAAAGATTCGTCTGCTGTTCTGGTAGTTGCCGTTCACAACCACCTTTCTTGCTCTTCAGATAAGCCAAGGTAGAAATTCGCGATACCTCGGATGGTCCGGTTGCTGTTGTGGCGAATGAGTCTATAGCCGCTGGTACCGCAGGTGGTGCTGATGACGATGGTGAGGGGATGACAGCCTTAGCAGGTGGATGAGGTACCGGTGGTGAGGCCGAAACAGAAGTCTGTGGTGGTAGCGATGGCAATGGCGGTTTATGCTGTGGTGATAGCTGTTGTCGTGCTGTCGATGCAAACGTAGGTGACGCTTTGACCGGCAATGCTGAAGAAGGTGTTACTGCTGGCTGTCCCGGGAGCTTTGATATATTCAGAGGCCTTGGTCGCGGGTTTGCTGGCCTCAATACTTGAGACACCGCTCGAATTCCATTCTGGACGTATCGTCCTCCACCGACAGATTTTGTTGATTTACCACCACCCAAGGGCACAAGGTCAACGTCCATACTCCTTCTGATCTGCTGCAGAGAAGTCCGTTCTTGACTTGATGTAGACCTGGGAATTTTCCAATTCGCATCAGCTGCTGACGCTGCAGAAGGAGAAGCAGCAGCTTTTTTTGGTGACAAGGCTACAAAGCGAGGCGATGCCACAGTATCCGTACTCAAACGGCCATCCAGCCGACGTCGTTTTATCCGTACACTGCTGCTCCCAATTTCCATTTTTCCGTCACCACTCGTCTTTGTCGATAGCTGCACGCGTGACAACATCTTCTTCTTCAGTTTATCTGCACGAGCTCCCGACTCGTCCACTCCCGACGGTGTCTGTACACTCGACCGAAGACGACCGACTAAAACGCTCGTCCGCTGACCCTCTCGCACTCTTTTCACTCTCTTCCCTCGTCTTTTCTTCTCCTCGTCATCATCATCATCTTCATCTTCTTCCTCGTCCTCTCTCTCCTCGTCCTCACTTTCCACTATTTTCTCCACTTTCTTCTTCTTTTTCTTGCGTGGTGTCGTCTCTTTCTCATTTTTTCGTGGACTTTTCACACCACTCCGTCGCTTCTCTTCGCTCCCCAGTGCAACAGCAGCAGCTGCTGACACCTTGAGCCCCTTGTTGCTACGTTGAGAGACAGCAGTAGCACGTGGACTCGCTTCCACTTCCAGTGACGTCCCCTTGGCGCTACTGCTTTTGTCCTTTTGCTTACGTTGTTTATTGACCATAAGCGACAAGGGCCTCGTGTCCTCCTCGGCCTGGGCGTTCGCCAGACACTGGAGCTTCAACGCACGGTAGCGCTGGCACATGCGCTTGTCCTCGCAGAAACTCGCGTACCGATTGGCTAAAACTTGCCGGCAAAAGGGGTTTCCGCACTCTGCAGGGCGTTTCGTCTCGTCTTGCTCCTCGTCTTCGTCGTCCTCGTCGTCGTCTGTGGCGCTCTCTTTCGCCAATCGACGCAGTATGATGCCACTGGAAGAGATAGGCCCGGACCTGCGCGCCAGTTGCCATTGCGGCCGGACGTCCTTCGTGGTCGCCATGACTGACAGTTGTCTGGTGTCTGCTAGAAATAAAACAAGAATGATGGTCACCGGTGACGGGCGGAGGTGAAGTTGTAGCGAATTGACTAAATCAACGAGGTTTTCCGCAAGAATTACCAAAGGCGTGTGTTCAAGTCGAACCCTTTTTTATTCGCAGTGTCTCCTCGGTGGCGAGATTATGGTGAAAAAAAAAGAGTTGCTGTCTTGTTGCTACTTTCGGCGTGACAAAAGAAAGGACCTACAAGTCGGCCATCTCATCAGGACGTTCGTTCGGATTGACTAGACCCGGCACAGCCAGCTTGGCAGCCAAGTCCTGCTTCTCCTGTAGCTGCGTCCGGGCAAGGTTTTCTTCCAAAAAGAGTTCGGCATTGTCCTCGCCGGCAAATTCCTTGATGTTCACGAGAAAGTCACGCAAGTGCTTCTTAAACGTCGGCAAGTCTTTCGACATGTCAAAACACCCGACCACGAACTGCACCACCTGTGCACGCGACAAGTTTGGGAACGACGAGCCAATCAAATTCGCCACGTAGTCCTTGAGAAAAGCCTGAGAATGGGTACCGTAAGCCCAAAAACAAGATCAGAACAAACTCCAATATGCTGCAGCAAGTGCGAAGTCCGTGCACGTACCGAGTTCGTTTGCCCAGGAGGCATGGCGGCCACGTTCGGCACCCCCTCCCACAGAGGTACAGTCACGTGATTGTTTTCCACAATGGCAAACATGTGACGCAAAACAGCTGCGTGCAGCTTGAAACCGAACTTGTGAAGGCGGTCGGTCAGCACAGCCAAGATATCTTGCAGCAGCAACAGGTAAAAGGAGCGGTAGAAGCCGGCGGCGATCTGGGGATTCTCTTGAATGTTCAGTAGCAGAGCAAACAGCGTAGCGAGACCCTACACAAGTGCAACATGACATACAATATTAGTCAGTCAAGGTCCAAGGTGACCCGAATCACACAAGCACGGAAAACTTACCGTGTCAGCAACGTTGCGCTCTGTGTGCTTGAAAGCCCAAATGATCGAGTCCACGACTAGCTTCTGGTGCTCCTGCGGAATGCTGAACAGCGCTTCGAAGCAGAAGTCATTTACAGCCTGGAGTAGCTTGAAAAAGTTTACACGGTGTTCCGGGAAATCCTCAAAATTCTTCGTGATCATCTGGAGCGTGCACTCGAAGACAGATTCGAGGATCATGGGCACTGTGGGCGCGATGATATTCTTCAGCTTGTTGATGCTAGTAGCTAGCAAAGTAAGCACCTCCGCTTCTTTTGCCGTAGGTGTTGTGGTCTGGTAGTCCGAGAGGATCGTCTCCAAAAGCTTGGGCAAAAAGTGAGTAGCCACGAACTGCCGTGCTGCGTCATCGCCTGCAGTGTGCTCTACAAACGCATCCATCAAGCGCAAGCTCTCCTTTTTAGCACTGCGCAGCGAGCGCACCTCCGACGTTTTGACTGCAATTTCTCCTCCCTGTTCAACCATCACGGCTATGCGCTGCGTGTACGCCACGTAGACATTCAGCATGTCCTGGAAAATGTAGCCCATTTGCGAGTTGAAGCCGTTCGATCCAATCGCCTTGCATACTTTTACGTTTGTCCGGATAATCTTTACAATCTCCTTGATGCCTCGGCTGTCGTACAAAATACTCACATCTTGCGCTGCTTGTGTCATAATGGACTTCCATGCCTCGTTAGGAAGGCTCATCAAGCGACTGAGGAGCAATTCCTTTCGGTTAGCATCGTTATCAGCAGCGAGCATTGACGCCACGGCCTCGTAAAACGTGTGCACTTGGTGCGTTTCCAAATCTGATACAATGCGAGGCAACTCTTCAAGCAGTTCTTCCACAAACGGACGCGTTTCACCACTCTGCAAAACAACAAACTTACGCCGGCACTTCTGCGAGATTTTCAAAAATGTGTCACATGCCATGTCTTGTACACCAGGGTGGAGCTCGTGCATGAATTCGAACAACTTGTTCACGACAGTGCGAAGAAACTTCCAGTGTGCACGCAAAAAGCGTGGGTACTGACCCACGACGTACATAATGTTCGAAGCGACCACAGCCTTGTTATCCTTGCCACGCTTCATCTCGCACAACCCCAGCAGATCTTTAATAACAGTGACCAAGAAACGCTTCTCATTCTCTTCACTCATGGCACCAGAGATCGATCCGATAGCCCAGCACAACGTATTCAGATTGTTCCATGACCATTCCGTACCCTCAACCTGAGCTGTAAGCTTTTCTAGCATGATCGTCTCCGTGTCGTCATAATTTAAGTGTGTCAAATACACGAGCGTCTCGTGCATCGTCTTGTACTGCGACAACGCTTCTGTGTCCTTGGTCGTCTCTCGCACAATCTCACCATTTTCGTCTTCCACGATCAATACTTCGGACGGCTTCACCATCTTTGAGATCATGACGTGGCGCACACGGTTCATGACGGGTGACACAAGGTCGCGTCGGCTGCGAGTTTGGTTCTGAAAGCCTGCAAGTGGATTCATCTGGTTTTGGTCGACCGTGTACAAGTCCCGCGTGAAAAAGTGCCAATAGTCCAGGCAGATCTTGAAAATGCTGTCGTCGTCTACCTCGGCAATGCATACAAGATATGTGAAGCCTGCGAGTAGTGCCTGATGAGCCTCGTCGCCTGGAGCAGTGATCGGTCGCTCAATTACTTGGATGTGAAACCGGAAAAACCCCGTGAGGAATATACTCAAACGCTGCACAAACACCTCGTCCTGTTCCCAGAACGGCGTGAACGAACTACCAGGCGGCAAAATCTTGCCTACCTCATTCAGCACGCCCATATACAGCTGAATGTACACGTTGTTGTACTGCTCGGGAACATCGCGCAGTTGAGCAATCTCGCTCAAACAGCTAATAGTATCGTTGCGAAACGCATTCGTCGATAGGAATTTTGTAACGAGAATTTTGATGAGGTCCGTCTCAAAGATGAACCCAAGAGGAATCCAACTCAAGAATCGAAGCAGTGTCTGCAACGTAATCTGGAGAAGTGGCACGTGTGTCGATTTGTTCAGCACAAATTCGCACAGCTACGATGGCAGAAACAGAATACACACATGTTAAATACAACCGTTACGGATTAGTTCACAAGGACGCAAGCACTGATATTTGAAAACTGGGCCGTTGTGTATCGTACCTGAAAAATCTGAGTAAACTCATGATTGAGGCTTTCCTTCAGCGTCTTAGTCTTTTGTTCCGTTAGCTGGTCCTTAGAAAAGTCAAACACTTCCTCACTCAGCAGCTTCAAGATAGTCATGTTGTTTTCACACAAGACTTCCGACGTCTTGCTCGAGTTGACAATATCAGTAATGAACGACGGCCAATTCTGCGGCCACTCGTGTTTCAACACCTGCACCAACACAAGGTCCATCTTGTTCACAAACATGCGCTGGCTATGCAGCGTAGACTCATCTGACGACATCTGCATACAACAACAGGTCAATCAGTCATCTACAGCAACAACAAAAATCAACACTCGGACAGCTACGCACCGACAGTAGCTTGCCGACAATGTAGCTCTTAATGCCTTCACGTTGGTCAGTAGGCAGAATCTTCCAGCGGTAATGGATAGCATCTTCCAAGATCTGACGTAATAAACAGTGAGTGTCAGTATTCTGTGCCACATACTGCCACAAAAACAAGCCGCACCTGCAGCCCAAAGAACTTGGTCTGGATACTGGTCGACTTCTCCAAGATATCCGAGGCACGCGTCCACGAATCCTGGTGCTCCTGCAGCGCCACCATGATCTGATTGGCCACTCGCTGGTGCGGGCTCTTGGGATCGTTCATACACTGCACCACTTGGTCCAGCGCCGCCACGTCGAACGGTTGCGAGAAATCCAGCAGTTTCTGACCCACAGCTTCCATTCTAGCTTCAAATTGACTTTTTTCACCCTTTTGTACACCTAAAAACAACAGTCCAGATAAACGTAAGCGTCAAAAATACTCAATCTCCACCAATCAAAAGTCAATAGTGACAGCGCCGCCACATAAAAACTGCTGTAATACACCAACGGTATACAGCAGCTACACAAGTGACGTATACCAGCTACAGAGCCGTATCTGATCTGGCTAAAGCACATATTGCATCGATTTCTCGTACCTTTTTCACTCGATCGACGCTATTTCTTTCCTGACAAAGACCTGAGGTCGCTGTTTCAACCACAGAGAGAGACTGCACACAAGTTAATAGAACATGCAAGTCAAGTTAGAGGATCGGTCGAGAAGGGTACGTAGAGGGGGTAGTGAGGGAGGGGGCGGACGCACCGAAGCTTCGTTTGTTGCCTACGCTTTGTTTTGTATTTTGACTGACTCCAGCGAGTCAAAATCTTGACTTGAAGTGCTACCATTGGTCAAAACCATAGCTCAAGGCGCTACCAATTGGCTGAAATTACGCGTCGACTGTCGAGTGGATGGGCCGCCGTTCGTATCCGTTTGCACGAATCGTGTGGCGCACATACCCCGTCAAAACCGATGACCCACACTCTTTGACAAACCTGAGCTTGTTCGTTTCCTTTCGCCACCGCGCGCGCGCAACGTCCATTCCGCACTGGCGGGAGAAAAGGCAACACGCACCTCATTATAACAGTGCAAAAGCATGCCAATCTTCTGTGAATTGCGCACTCGTGGCTGCTCCACCAATCAGCATCAAGAAGAAGCAGCAGCAGCAGCAACTTCAACACAAAGCTCGAGTCGACCGCACCCACAAGACCAAGCGGTGGCTTTTAACAGTGAGTGCAACGAAGTGTGTATTTGATGTAAGCGTACACCAATCTGTGCCACGAGTCGTAACCGACCACTTTTTTGTTTTCGTGATGGTCTGTCTTTGTTGTGCTTGTTTCTGCGCTACAGCAGCTGGAGATGGACGTAGAACCGTCCCACGAGCGCTGGAAAGCGCCGCAGAAGCGGCTGAGGCGTCTGTTGGTGGTCCAGATGACGATTTCGTCGAGGAAATCGAGAGCGAAGCGAACGAGATTCGACTGTTGATTGCTCGAACGGCGCAGCTGTGGTCTCGAGTGGAGCCGAGACAGGACGTTGCTTCTGAACCATTACAGCCTTTAATTCGAGGTGGTCCAGCTCCTGCGTTGTCCGGCAGGAGCACTTTAAGCAGCGATGAAGATGAGGTTGACGGAGACGAGGACGATATACAGACACAGAGTGATGAAATGGGGCTCTGTGACGCGGTACGAGGTGGAAGAAGGGACTTTAATGGTGATGAAGCTTTTGGACGGTCGTTCACGTCTATCGGCAGCAGCAGTTTCTTCCCTTCTTTTCCATTGATTGAACGAGAAGATCAAGGAGAACGGGATGGCGACCTAAGGAGCGTCGGTCGTAGGACCGCGAGTGTGAGTGATGAAGAGACAAGTGATGAACAAATGAGTGAAAGGAGTGGATTGATGCTGGAGCAAGACGGAGTTGTTGGGGCATCGATTCGAGCGCTGAACGCTTCGAAAGCTTGTGTCGTACAAAATGATGTATTTAGACACCTGATGCAATTAGGGTTTCGTGAAGAGACCACGCGGGTAGCGCTAGAGGCAGGTGTTTATGAGATTGATCACTATGGCGCTGACTGCGAGTTGGAAGACGCCGACATCTTCATGTCGCTGGTGAAATTAGTGTGTGACTCACATGTCGATGTCCTGAATGATCGCAAGGAGGACGGACGACAATGGGTGCGAGGTTCTGCAAGTCATGAACAAGTTGACGTGGCGGAAAGAACAGGAACTTTCACTTCCGAACAGCACTCGTTTCTTCCGTTCAAGTGGCCTGTTTTTGATATGGCACAATTTGAGTTCGGAAATGCGCGCCCGGGGACGTGCTTTAACAGCGTCTGCGTGTTGACAAACCTACCAAAAGTGTCAATGGACCGCACGGAGGAATTGATGGAATTGTTGTCTTACAATCTGTTTTGCATGATCGATGACCCTATTCAAGTGGTCATTCCATCGGCACGTTCCACGGGGCGTACAAAAGGACATGCTTTTTTAGAATTCGATGATCCCACTATCGCACAGAGATGCGCAGTGGCAGTGGATGGGCTGACATGGGGGAAAGGACCATCTGGCAGGATCAGGGGGAACTTGTTTCGACGATATCAAGCGAAATTCTCTGCCGCAAAGCGTAAGCGAACACCTAGATTGGATGAAGACGGGGCATCGCCTCCTCGTTTGCTTTCTGGTATTCCCAAGTCGAGGTCTGTCAGGGATACTGCTTTTGCATCATCGCATCTGCATCAGCGATTTCTGCCCAGTCGCGATTTTATCCGGCAGCATTTGCTCTGTGACAGCGATGACGATAGCTCTGACACGGGCGAGTACGTTGTTTGTCGTCCTCCAGGGTATGCACGGTTTGACCCGTCCCCATTGCTGGATCTATCTTCAGGTAGCGTTGATATCGAAGCGCAGCAGGAACCTATTGAGCAAGATTATACGGAGCAGCTTGGCTGGAACGACAGAATTATTGATGTTGGATGCACGATGCAGCAGCGGAGTCAAGGGGAGGACAACGATGAAACCGGCGAAGTTGTCAACAATGACGGCGTGCTTGAATTCCAATGTCCAGATGAAGGAAAGCGGATGGGCCAATTGCGTTTTTACGAGAGTCACTACGATAGCTCAATTTGCTCGCAAACTCGAGCTTCATTGTCGTCCGACGAAGCGCTAGATGCTCCATCGCATCGGACATCGACGGTGTCCACCATCGAACATGAAGCTCATGCTTGTTTTGATATTATTGAGAATTTCGAAGGTACCTACGATAGCGATGATGGCGCCGAAAAGTCATGGCGGAGATCCTGCAAAGACTTGATCGTCTGTAATCGTGAAATGCAAGAGCAAATTGCTCTGGCGCGCATTCGCATCGTCCAGCTGAGCCGCAACAACCAAAAGCTGCACTTGCTAGCTGACCGTGTGGAGCGAGATCGTGATGGTTTACTTTACGAAAACGACTTACTCCAGACGCAACTTTACGGGTACGAAGACCAGAAGCGGCGTTATGACTCTATGATGAAGGAATTGGTGTCATTGCGGAAATACGTAGCCGAGCAAAAACATCCCTTTGTTGCACGAAGCCCGGAATGTGAACATTTTGCTACAGGTGTCAATTCTTTGGATGTAGCCTTGAGTTCCACAGACAGCATACAAGCAGCGCTTTCCCATGTATCCTCGGTCTCACTTGCAAATTGCAAATTTCAGGAGCTGAAGGAGTGGGAGCAAAAGCTAGAGAACACGTTGAGTCAAGTGCGCTCTAGTAAGGAGGAAAGGGCGCTAGAACTGCAGAAGAAGCTTGACCGCCAGGTCGAAGAGCAGAATGAGCTCAAGCTTTGCGTGATCTGTCTCGCCAATGAGAAGAGGATCCTGTGTCTACCTTGCCGTCATTTATGCTTGTGCGAGACGTGCGCCTACCGCCAAGAAGTGACCAAGTGCCCAATTTGCCGCTTGGAAATTGCGGAAGTACTTGCTGTGTACTCCTAAACGCAAAACACGCTTTGCAATGAAGTATTTTGCGAGTCTTCTGCGATACTATTGCTACGACAGATTGCGAGATGAACATGGAATTTGCCGCTACTGAATTCAAGCGATTTTGCACAAGAGAGTAGAAAAAATACGAAAAGTGCTGGCACCTCAAAAGACAACACTAGAATATGTGATAGCAATCCCGGCAAAATCTCCCACACTCCCACAATCTTTCGCCAATGAAGTGAGCAACGAAGAAGTAAGCGTAGAAAAATGATGCATGCATATACTCGACGTGGACGAGATCATTTGCTCATTGTGTACCGCGTGCTTTCATATCAAGCTACTCCAGAGACCGCTGAATGTGTGAGCATATCCCACACTCAGTCTGGCATTGCATACTGGATGCACGGTGCAGCGCCTGCATAGGTGAGGTGATATATGAATCAATATGGCCGTAAATGAATAGGCGATTCCCGCAAAACACCATCCGAGCTCTCGTACGGGGAGGACCTCGACGCCGTTTCATTGGTAATCGGCTCCGAAAGTATCGAAACATTAGCACATTTACTCCACGCGGTGTATCTGTAGATTGTGAAATACGTTAACGCTGATACATGAGACTCGAGGAACACTTGGTATTCCCCACGTGCGCTCCAGTATGCGTAAGGTCTACTTTTGTAGCCTCCAAGCCTTCACTACAAGCAATACGAAGCTAAGGCTTATGATCCATAGCTAGAAAGCCATGTAGGTGAACGGTCATCGATCGTCATCCTTGCAGTTGATGCACGACATTTCACGTTCAGGCCACAAACATGTAGCTTCTATCATTCGTACGAACCCACCAGCACGCGTGTTGCCTGACGCATATGAGCACTAGATGAGACTCACAATTGTGTGTGATGTATTGCTGTATGCTTCATTGATTGGACATACATCGTATGAAACAGCATTCAGCACCCGAAAAGGGCTTCACACAGTCATTTGATCCGAGCGGCAGCGGAAACATATCAGTATATGAGTATGGGTGGTCCACATGTGATCACACATCAAGCTGGTTATAACGGGGTATCGTCTGATATTGACGAACTCTGGTTAATGACGGAAATTACGTTTATCCTGTGTTTTTAGGCTGGACCAATTAGTACCGCAATCATTGTCAAGAATGGCTAGGCGTGTCACGTGCCTTACCAGTTTACAAGCTGTTTAGAGTTGATTGGTCGATATCATTCTTGACATCGCAGTCATCAACAATGGTACGTCTCTTGCTGTCAATGAATAACACTGACGTCATCTATCTGCAGACAATTGTCACCCTCTTATTCCATGTTGCTTCTAGTCGGTTACACTGCACACGACGCTCGGCGACCTCAAGATCGAAGTTTGCTGCGACACTGCCCCTCGTACAGCCGAAGTACGACGTTTTTGTCGAAAATAATGCCTTTTTGACAAACTCCTCGGACGTCAAAATGACCCTCGGTGTTTCTGTTCGTTTTAAATGGTTTCTATAGAATTTCTTGGCTCTCTGTGCAAGCGGAGCGTACGATGGCACGACATTTCACCGGTGAGACACTTTTTGACATCATCGTTCTTTATATCGGCAAAAACAAATATCTACATTAATATTGATGAGATGTTTGTGTTCCTCCATATAGTAATATGAACGGCTTTATGATACAAGGAGGAGACCCAACCGGGACAGGTAAAGGCGGCCAAAGCATTTGGGGCGGCGCTTTGGATGATGAATTTCACCCGCAAAACCGAGTACGAAATCGTCAACAACATAGAGATAGTCCACCTTTTTTATTTTGGCAGCTAAACGTTTGATTGTGTTTCTTCGTTTATATGAGCAGCACAACTGTCGAGGCATTGTCTCAATGGCCAACAGTGGGCCCAATACGAACAAACAGCAGTTCTTCATTACGTACGCCAAGCAGGCCCATCTCAACAATGTCTACTCCATCTTTGGCAAGTACGTGGATAAATATGTAAAAAGCTCGGTATTAGCTGCTTTTATTGTGAAGTGTGGATGTGTCTTCTAGTCATCTACCGCTTGAGACGCTCCGACTAATAAATACTAACTACGCCACGGTGATAATCGGCAGGGTCATCGACGGGATGGATACGCTGGACGCCATGGAAAAAGCTCCTGTAGACGCCAAGAACCGTCCGCTCAAAGAGATCGTGATCAAGTCTGTTACCATGCACGCGAACCCAATCGCCGACATGTAACACGGGAACAGGAAGAAAAGGCCACCCGCAGTAACAGAGAGGAAAGGGAATGACCACTCGAGTCGTCAATCGCTTGCCTCAGGCCTTCCGCTTACATGAAACGTGTCATGAACAGCGTGATATCGTCCGGCTTCTTTGTTTGCATCTGTGCCATGAGACGGAGTTGCATAAGCGAGTAGTGATGCTTCCGCGAAGGTCTCCGCAACAGCACATGCCGGTCAAAAATCTGCTTGCCATCGTGTTTCTTCATCAACTCGAGCGACACTGCCATGTGGTCGACGCCACTGGCATCTAGTGGACCACCAGCAGCCAGTTTCGACTCCTCCAGCGTACGCTTACGGTACTCGAGAACCGCAGCTGTTGCAAACGGGTACAGCGCATGCTCCTTGTCGCCAAGGTCTTTAATACACACTCCACTCTCTTCGTCCATCTTGGCCATATCAACCAGTTGATCGCACACGCTTTGCAGTCCCGACGCTTCCGAGTCCCAGAGCTCCGGGGCAGCAAGAGTAGCCGTCACGTCATCCTTGTACAAGTTGTCCCCCACTCCGTCCGAGAACGTAAGACAGACGTCTCCCTCTTGCAATACAAAGCTCTGCACGACATAGTCTTTCGGCACCACTTGTTCCCGCAAATTGACGACTGTCGGCACGTTGAATTCCCGCAGCACGGCCATTGTCTCATAGACAACAGCTCCACGTCGCACAACTAAACACTTCGAATCCCCCAGCGAAAACGTCAACAACTTACCAGTCCATCGATTAAAATACGACACGGCCAACGTCGTAGCGACTCTGGATTTCCGGTGATGGAAACAGTTGATCCGTGCTGTCCGAATGGCATCCACAATCGCTCCTTCAAAAGCTGCTTGGTCCAGTTGTTCCCGGTTGTGGTTCGTCATCTCTTCCAGCACCACTCGCACACACTTGACAACTTCCATTGAGAGCACAGCTGACGACACGAGCACGCCGTCGTATTGCACCAATGAGTGACGACCAAAAGGAGACGACACGCCGTCTGCAACAATGTGGAAATAGCTCGATACGGCTCCAGCATCTTCTCCATGATACTCAAAAGTCCCTTGAGCATGTTGCAGTAAATGTTGATCCCCCCACTGAAACCGGTGACTACTGGACACGGGCGTCGCGCGTCGGATCGAGTTATTCACCTTGAGTATCCACCCACCGCTACGGTTGGAAGTGGTTGTCTTTGACTCGGAATTCTCCTCGACAACCGTCTTTTTGAGCATCAACCCGTTCGATTGCGACCGAAAGGTGGCGAATTTCTGGTGAGTTCGACTGGAGACTGTATGGAATGCACTAACGAGCGCTTTTGCTGGTGATGAGGCAGCGGTCCTGGTACGGGGGAACAAGTCACTGAGGGACGAAGCTCGACGTTTGCTGCTTGAGAACCTCGAAGCTGGAGCTGGTAAATTCGTTGGCGAGGTGAGCCACACGGATTGACTAGTTCGACTATTTTCCAGGTTGACATCCTGATGGTCACCAGGTTGGCTGGACTCGTGGGGTATCATCATCAGGGGAGATGGCTTGGTTGTAGGTTTTTGTTGCGGGGGATTTAACGCACTTGGCATTGGAATTGGACGGGCTGAAAGAGCGAGTGAGTGAGTGAGGAACGACGTTAAAAACTGGAGCGAATAGCTCAAATGCGAGGATGGTAGCAGCTGCTATGGAGACTTCGTGGACGAGAAATGCCGAGAACAAGAATAGCAGGTGTGACACACTGAGAAGTTTAGCGGATTACGAGGGGGAGACGAGGAGGAGTGGAGGATTTGACCATGGCTCGTCTCGGTGGCATTTGCGATACATAAATGGGCTCGGACCAGATATAGTGCCCAGGCAAGAAAGAAGCGAAGCAAAGGTGGAGCAACGCCGGGTTCTGTTCTTCCCACAGGATCCTTCGATGTCCCTCTTTTGCTCTTCACTGGAAAAACAGTCGCCTTTGTAGGGATTTTGGACGCGAAGGGACCTGCTCGCTCTCATCTGTCTATTCATTTATTCCTACGTTCCTTCGTCCATTAAAATTTGGCTGGCAGATGGGTGGCTGGCTGGCTCTCGATCTGGTTAGATGAATGTCTAGCTCCAAAACGTCGGCTATCCATAGTGCCAGTGGACGATCTGGATTACGTTATGGGACGATGCGAACTGGGCTTTATCGCCCAGACTGTGGTGGCCGCGTCATCTGATGACTGTCTCCTATCGTTAAGGTCTTGACGATAATAATTATGCAGATTATCGCGAGTCGCGGAGTACTTTGTAGCGACATGCTCGACAACGACTACGACATCGCAACTTGTATCCTAGTAACGCTCGACGCGTCGTCATCACGAGGCCTTACAAATTGCCGCATCTTGCGACCTCTAACTCGCATCGCGTCCGATATCGTTCTCGACACTGCGACAGTATCGTGGTCTGCGGTGCCATTCTGTCCATGTTTTATCGGTAAGCGATTCGTGGCAATGAAGAGGTTGTCACGACCGGTATCTACCATGGTACGCGTAGTGTCTTGATCAGCCAGTAGTGGAATCCCGGGTGGATCATTATTGCCACCTGCCAACGGTCGTGAGGGTTCAAGAGTTGACATCGATTCAGTTGTGGCTAAACCATCAGGCACCGAGTGGGGTCTATTTGCGGAGGAGACTGACACGGTCGCGACAGCCGACGACAGTAGATAAACGCCGGAGAAAATGCGTAATATGTTGGTAAAGCTGAAGTTGAATCGACTATTTAATCGACGTAGGCAGACATGTGGTCTGCTCGCCCGTTCGTTAATTGCATCTGCTTGACATTAGCGAGGCATTTCTATCCGGATAACTGGTCGATGAGCTGAACACGAGGATAGCAAACGAAATAGGTGAGCGAAGATAGGTGCAGAACAAGGTACGTTTGCTTTATTTTGCTGTGTTAATCGGATACAACGTGATTGCGTTTGAAGAGCACAAAAACATGAAACTAAACTCCAGGATACACGCAAGACAGCCTCTAGAAGTTAGTGGACATATTGCATACGTTAGTTGCAATAGACGATCGGGCAGCTTTTGTGTTATGGATGTCGATCGACCGGCTGCCTGTCCATTTGCATTTTCGTGCAGAATACACATTGTGTCGAAATCATTGTTAGTACAACGACGTCCGCATGCAAATTATGGGGGCATGTAGTGTCGTGCGTTGACAATCGCAAAAGATGTACCATCAGTCGTTTACATGTCGTGCCGATACTTTGCGGAGTAGTAGGTCGAGCCACGAGATTTGTTCGTCAAGCTATAGGGATGACTGTTCACTTGAGCTGAGAAAGTGGTCAGCAACTAGTGGACTTACGGCACTTCGGTGTATGACTGAACCTCGCAGCTGTATCTGTTGGGCCATGAAGGTGTGCACTGTGTTGTTATCGACTATACGTGCGTGGCACAATATCCAGCAAATACATTTTTCAGCTTTAACTCCCAATGTAGGTGGATGATAGAGGAGAGCATGGACAGCAAGGCAGTCACCACACATTCGAAGCGTTAAGCCTCATATTAGTATCCCTGTGCAAGTAAGTGATCGATTGATCAATTGTTCGTCACTTTTAACTCGAGATTGAGACTAACGGCTCTTTACTTTTACTTATTCGGCACTAGTACATCTGAGCGTAACAATGAAGACAACAAAGAGTGACTCGATGCGTAACAACCGACGCGTCAAGCTAGGAAAGTACCAAAAGCTCAAAGGAGAGACCAGGAGAGAAATAAGACATAATGTGACTGTCAAACTGAGGTCCTGCTACATATCTGTACGAATGGAAACTGAGAGTTGCTACAATGGCCGTGGAAGTAGATGTAACTAAACTGACTAGGTAGGAAATTGTCTACTCCTGCTGAAAGAGGACGTCAACAACCTCGGGTCGTATGCAAGTGTGTATACTGGTAAAAGAGCTGGAGTAACTGCATCTTGACTATTGAGATGACTTCCTGAGATGGCAGCTACGAATCGTAGCTGGTGCAAACTGTTACAACCGATCGAGGAAGTGATCAATGCGATTCGAATTGATAACCCTTACAATCAGTTAGAGAACGACGCTGGAGGTCATAGTAAGAGCTGTTTGTTGCTTTAGTGTCGCTGCAATCGATGTCTGCAATCGACAAGTAGTAGTAAATGCACGCAAATGATATCCACCACAGACCGCAAATGCTGCTGTCGTGTGTTGTCATGTGTTGTCGCGTTGATGAGAATCCCATGTGTTCTTAACAATGGACTCGCCGACAACGTGATCATATACGCCGGAAACTAAACTTCTATTCTATCATACTGGCAGATGGTGATGCCGCGCTGCTCAGTCAGCGAGGTAGGTTCTCTGGCTAACAAGATTATGTCCATGAAGGTATCCAATTTGCAGATTTGTCATGACGTGTGTAAACCAAAGTCTTCTGCTAGGCCGTCGAACGCTAACGAGACTGCTTGACAACACATTAATCTACGGGCAGCCAGATTTTCAAATGATAATCTGTCGTCTTCTTGACTTGGTCGTCAACGCTTGCAAATGCACGGTGTATCGCTGCTGCTGTTTCCCAAGTTTCTCAGATTTAAAGACTACATTACTGCTATTAATATCGGGCCGAAGGTCACCTACACGATTTGCTAGTTTGTATGCCACGAAGCGATCGCCCAGATTGCTGTCCAGAAGTCCCGTCGCTGCAATGAGTATACAGTACTAACCTGTGTCAACTGTAAGAGGTGAAGTAATCTGATCAATCCTGTACCATTACTTTGAAGACTGCCATTCAAAATACCCAGTCAGTTCCATTCAACTCATAACCCGACGTCAAAGCAAAGTAGATTGGGCAGTGTCGTGTCTGACATGTAAATGATGCGAACAGTCAGTCTCCCTAATGGATCTCAATACTATGTTGTGGAGAAGCGACAACATATAAGAAAGGATTCGATCAAGCGCTGAGATGACGTCGATGTACCTTACGCTAAATAAATAGCGCTCATTTACTTCCATGCCCGACGTTAGCTGTAAAAAAACTTATCACAAAAGCGTCTGCGACCATCAACCGAACGCACGTCACTCGAAAATGAAACTTGTTAGCAAGATTAACATTGCAACCTTATAACAATCTCAACGCACTTATGACTCTACTACGTAAACAAGTCGCTTCAAGCAGACTCAGTTACAGCTAACATACACATTCAGACGGTTAGCAGAGACCACGACGAAAAGTGCAGCATTTGTCAGTTTGTTATAGCAAAGTTCGATCCCTTTCTATCCGACAAATGCGTCCCATTGTCCTGAACATTGACACTGGTAAACTCACACGACATGCGAGTCCATGTCGTCAATGTCGCCGATGTAGTCGATGTCGTGTATTACTGCGGCAGGTGATTCAAGAAGGCTGGAGTAGCTCCTCTTGTCAGATGCAACGGGAGTATGCATAGCATTCGAGTACTCCGGCTCCGTTTCATCTTCGGTTTCAGCGACAGCTGCCTTGCGCTTGGAAATGGCCATCGCAGCGGCTATGGCACCGATCACTCCAACGCAGCAGCCAACGACCAGAACGGGTACCGTGGCGCTGCCGTTGCCAGCATTTTTTTCAGCCTCATGAGCCGAACGCGTGGTAGCATACGCCACTCCGACAGCGGTTTTAGTCGAGTGTTTAACACCTGAGGTATCGGTCGGAAGCTCTGGCTGCGGCCGGTTAGGAAACAGAGGTGGTATATACATGGCACCCTCTGTCGGTGCTGGAGTCGGAATATTTTTGTTCGTCGACTTAGAAGCGTAGGTGGTAGGTGCAGGCGTGACCGAGTCAATCGATGCCTTTTCATCCGGTACAGAAGGTAGAAGGTGAGGTGGACTTTGTAAACTACCAGCTTGCACGGATGTGGCGACGGCTAAAAGTGTCGAGGCGAAGACAGTGATGACCTTCATGGATTGTGCAGTGGAGTAAAGGTGGAGTATGTGCTTCGAGGTGGGAAGGTCAATTAAGAAAATGGACTGCGGCATCGTCCAGGTGAACTTTCAAGCGGTAGAGTATTGACGTCGCATTGCTATACATATGCTGTAAAGGGTTCCTAGTTACTTACAACCCGCACGCTTGATGCCGAATGTTTTGGTTGACCAGCCACGCAAAGCAACTTTTTACTATGGACAGTCCTCCCTCTGATAACTTTCCCCTCGATAACTAATAACCTCCGCTATTTCATAGGATTGGGCGTCCACCGTAGTCGTTCTATGGTTGTTCTATGGTCACTAACTTATAACTTGTAACTAATAGCCATGAAGCGAGATATAGGTTTCTAAATGGAGAAATGTACCAAATATGGGAGAGTAAACCTATTAAAGCCAAGGATCGAGGGTGGTTTGTGTGGCATTGGCACTGCGAATGTAATCCTGTAGGCTGCGGAGTAGTTTGGACGTATAACGGTGGGTTTCCTGGGACAGATAATGTAAAGTGCCGGCACTACCTAAGATGGGAATCTGCTCGCACTTGGTCAATCTGTCTACAATTGCCTCCTCCTCTGCTTCAGCACCTTCCTTTTATTCCTTCTCCTCCTACACTGCGTTCAATATCTCTTGGTTATTACGCTCTGTCTGGGTTCTCTCGTCCTTTCCAATAAAGTTGATTAC
Organism: Hyaloperonospora arabidopsidis Emoy2; assembly: GCA_000173235.2. NCBI lineage: Eukaryota > Oomycota > Peronosporomycetes > Peronosporales > Peronosporaceae > Hyaloperonospora > Hyaloperonospora arabidopsidis. The sequence continues at coordinate 63,341 of JH598038.1, forward strand.
CTCATCAGTGGACAGCCAGCCAAACAAAGTTCTTCGTTAGGAACCAATTTCATAACGAAGAACAACAACCTCAGCACACGACCAGGATGGCTAAGTGTCATGAAGCACAACCTGAACCAATTTTACAAACCAAATGTGAGGTCCTGTGTTAGTGGTCTCTGAAGCTATTATTCTGCTGATTTTGGTTCATTTTAATTTGGGGTTGAAGAGGAGTGAGTGGTTCCGGATAAAGTTTTCACTTTATAATCCCCTAATTATTGACTTTACTATAGTGTATCTGGTGAATATTTAATCTTTATAACTTTTGTAACTTTTTTAATTATCTGTGATTGATTTGATAGAATTCCTTATGTACGACGCCACCATAATCCGATAACTAATAGCCTCTGCTAACTTATAGAAAATGTGTCCACCGAGGCTAAAAGTTAGTAGAGAGAGGACTGTACACCGGTCCTACAGCGCTGTACAGTACGAGCACACATATGTGTCTATATTACACAGAATACACCAGATGGTTCCAGCTTTCCGTCCACATCTCCCTACCATTCCATCTCTCTATCAAGTTTCCAGCTGGAAACCCTAAAGTTGTTGACCAGCTGAAAACCCTACCGAGCACACACACAATACCGATATCACAAACAGTACCCCCACCCGCAGCAGCAACCCCATCCTAAGCTAGGACGCCCGACCCCACCAACTCGCGACGCTCTCGGTGTACTTATCAAATACCGGTATCCGCTTTCCCACTATTTCGAGCTCTCGACCACCCAATCGACTGCTCGTCCTAAGACATGGTCCAAGTGACGGTGCTGGACTATGGCGCTGGCAACGTCCGCAGTCTCAAGAACGCCATCCGCGCCGCTGGCCACTCAGTGAAAGATGTGACATGTGCCGCTGACATTCGAGCTGCAGAGGTGCTCATTTTCCCAGGCGTAGGGAACTTTCGAGCCGCGATGGAATTCCTGATCTCAAGTGGCTACATTTCTGAATTGCGAGCGTATGTGGCTGCCAACCGTCGGTTTTTGGGCATTTGTTTAGGGATGCAGACGCTGTTTGAAGGCTCAGAAGAGTGTCCAGAGCTGCGTGGATTAGGGGTGCTAAAGGGCACGGTCGCCCGGTTTTCGTCCGACCACGTGGTCGTGCCTCACATTGGCTGGAACGGGATCACGGCTCGGAAACACTCAGTGCTCTTTTCCGCGCTTCCTGTTGCAATTGAAGAGGCGAAAGTGTACTTTGTGCACTCATTTCGAGCTATGAAGACGGACAAGAACGCCGACTGGGTGCTCACGACGACGAATTACGGCGACGTGGAGTTTATCAGTGCCGTGCAAAAGGGGAACGTCATGGCTACACAATTTCATCCGGAAAAGAGCACTGAGTGGGCATTGCTATGCTGAAGGGGTTCTTGGATACGCGGGATATGCCGAATCATGATGCAGTGGTACCGATGGCAGCGGTTGTACCACGGACGACGTTGTCGAAACGGATCATTGCGTGCGTTGATGTTTGTTTTGCTGCCTGGATAAGATGAAATGGTGTGTGAGCTAGTGTTGATGTGGTTTGTTGTTGTTGGTTGTTGTTGTTGTTGTCACCATTTTCGGTCTCTTGATGCAGGTGTTTGGATGTCCGGGCGAATGATCAAGGAGATTTAGTTGTGACGAAAGGAGACCAGTATGATGTGCGAGAGAGCTCGAGTATCATGAGAGAAGGTAACGTCCGTAACATGGGCAAACCGGTCGATCTATGTAAACGGTACTTTGACGAGGGAGCGGATGAAGTGGCGTTCCTCAACATTACCAGTTTCCGTGAACAGCCAATGGGAGATTTGCCGATGGTGCGGGTACTGGAAGCGAGTTCCGAGTGCGTGTTCGTGCCCCTTACTATTGGTGGCGGAATTCGTGACTACGTGGATGACCAGCAGAAGATCCACTCGGCACTCGACGTGGCAGCACTGTACTTCCGCTCGGGTGCTGACAAGGTTTCAATTGGAAGTGACGCGGTGTACGCGGCCGAGAAGTACTACGCTAATGGTGGTCGAGGTGACGGATTGAGCTCCATCGAGACTATTTCTGCCGTATACGGTAACCAGGCCGTTGTGGTGTCCATGGACCCGAAGCGGGTGTACGTTGCGTCGTTTTATGATGAAAACGCCAAAGGCCACAATGTTGTCAAGCTGTCGCGACCCGGTCCGAATGGTGAAGAGTACTGCTGGTACCAAATGACGGTGCGTGGCGGGCGTGAGACTCGCAATGTTGATGCAGTGCAGCTGGCTCGAGCTGTTGAGGCTCTCGGTGCTGGTGAGTTACTGCTGAACTGCGTGGATATGGATGGCCAGAAAGCTGGGTACGATTTGGACCTGATTTCGCTCGTGAAGAAGTCGGTGCGTATCCCGGTAATTGCGTCCAGTGGTGCAGGTAAACCATCGCACTTCACGAAGGTTTTTGAGAAGACGAATTGCGATGCTGCCCTTGCAGCTGGTATCTACCACCGTAAGGAGGTGTCCATCAACGACGTCAAGGCTCGATTGCGGGCAGACAAGATCGAGGTGCGTTTGTGAGTGCACTTTTGTAGCAAAAATGAGTGGAGACAACAACAGGAACATAGTCCAGTTGGTTGCTGGATCTCTTTTTTTACAAGAACGACGAGTTCCTGAGCATTGGTCGCTGGTCCGACTACATATGGTGCAGGTTTGTCACACGTAAATGTGGATAACAATTTAGAGCATCATTGCAGCGAGAAGCTCTTTGACTGTCCATTGAACTTACTTCTCTACGTGTTTTTATTCTTTCTTAACATTACTCGCCTACCTCTACATGGGTGGCTCGTCAACACACGAACGCAAATTGTTTCTATCTACCTGAACGGGAATATGTCACGATTTGTCCGTACAAATTGTGTATATGTACGACTGTTCCGTACCCTTCCAATCGGTATCTCTATTTTGTATACACTCGATGACGCGTGTGCACGATTCTCCACGCGCAGCATGGCATTTTTTTGTATACACTCAAAAAATAGGTCGACAAACGAGCTCTTGCAAATCCACCAG